>JAVSBS010027876.1:0-13835 GCA_033124195.1 Coracias cyanogaster | reverse complement strand
TGTGGGATTATTTCCCACCCTCCCCCCCTACAGAAAAAACTTGCACTGCAATATGCAGAACTAAGAAACAGTATCACAAAATACCGATTATTCTAGTTCATTGCTTTGCAATCTGAATACGTGAAAGCCTGTTGTAGAGGAGGTACCTGACCATCTCCTATAATCAGTGACTAAACTTGGCCACCAGTATTCCATGGGCATCTCTTAGGAGTGGAGTAACCATTCAGAAATGGTTAAAGCCAATGGTTAAAGCCAATACACATTTTGGCTGCCCATCAAGACACTTTAAAACATTTAATGCAGATGACAGTATTTTTCACATCAGAACGCATCCCATAAACATATCTAAGCAGAGAAGAATGTTAACTGATCCCTAGAAGCAGCACACTTGGGTTACATTACACGGTCAGAAACTCTGAACTGGCAAGTCACAGCATTCAGTTGAAAACAGCAGACTTGGTCTTGCAGCATGGAGATTCAGTGATCTCAAAATGTGCCTCTCTTTTATCCCAGAACTCCTAGAAAATAACTCCAGGACTCCAGCTTTCCAGTTCTCAAAGCAGAGCTGCATATTCTAGTGTATTCTCTACTGTGACTTACTGCCAGCTAGTTTGAGCTAACTAGTTCCAACTCTTAGGCTGATTCACCAAATTTAGACTATACAAAAGAGCTCATTACAAACCTATTAGTTGAACGTTCCACTTGTCTCTTTCTTGAGCAACAAGAATATGCAAGAATTTTAAACATGTCTGTGAAGGCACTACCATCAGGTGGTTTTGTGATGAAGAAACTCTGACCACATAAGAAAACCATGAATGAAATCCCAATGCAAACGGTTGGGATACTGTATCCAATAACAAAGCTCACATTCTGTTGAATGTATGCGATGCCTCCCAGAGAGAGAATAGCTCCCAAGTTAATACTCCAGTAAAACCAATTAAAAAATCTTCTTGTGGCTTCTGGACCTCGATCTTTGACCTGGAAAAGATTAAAAACAAGTCATTCAATTTCTGAAGAAAATGAAGTCTGTTTATTAGAATTCAATCACAGGCAATGCACTGAAGGGTTTATGTTTAATTTAGAGTCACACTGAAATGATTTAAGAGTTTTGGGCCTAGTGTGGTACTTGATGAAATGACACCTTACTGAGCTACCCCATTACATCAGTGACCTTCTAGAAGCTCAGCACAGGGATAAAAAAGCCACACAATACTAAACTAGATAGCTTCCCCATAGAGGCCGTTATTAGTTCTACTGCACTGTCTCTTGTTCAGTCATTTCTCTGACAAGGCTCACTCAGATTGATGTCCACAGAAGTTGAAATAACTACTTTTTAGTAAAAAAAGATAAGCTACCTAAAATTTCATTTATTAGTAGTATTGCAACAATTGCTTCTTCCAACTGTATACACATGACAACCGTATTCCATTTTCTAAGCCTCAAGTGACTACTTGGAAATTAAAGCACAAATTCAGATTTTAACAGTTCTAATGCCTCTCATCAAAACATGAAATGAAGGTGTGCCAATCTGACCTTAAAAAAAAAAAAAAAATTAAATTTGGTTTGCCTAAGGTGTCACAAGGCCCCAGTAAACATTTATCTCTCTATTAACTCAGCACTGTTCATAGTGCTATTTTTCTGCTTGAAGCTCTCAATATCTCTCCAGTGAAAGTAAAGACAACCCTGGTTTATAGAATTATCCTGCACAGTTCACACTATCACTCTTTATTCTCTATTGCCTACCATAAGTCACTCCATGTTTTCTAATTAACTCACAGGAACCCAGCATCACTCATAAGATGTGATGCAAGTTAAAATTTGAAATACATTTAAAAGATCAACTTGTCTGTAGAAGAATTCGTAATACCATATTTGTCACTGTTTTATGACTGAAAAACCATTAACAGTGACTAGCAACCCAGCGCCATGCACCAGTCTTGCTGACTCTGTTGTTTTTTATATTTAATTGCAAGTTTCCCTTCCTCATTTGCCAGATCTTCAAAAGCTCTGTTTACTTTGCTATATGAAAAGTAAGCTATGTCTTGAAATAAGTTTTGAACGTTGTCAGTTCTGATTTACAGCTTCAAGTTTCTCAGTGGTGCACAAACCCATCTGTATCATTTAATCAAGCCCAACAAAAGAAATCTGAAGGCATCTCTATTCCTATGCATGGCTAGTAGCGTTGTTTGGCATTCTGTTAGGTCTGTTAGCACATCGAATACAATCTTGGAGCCTTAACCCAAGATATTCCCCCTTTCCAGTTTCAACTTGGTACTTCTTTCCTAATTTTAAGAGTCATCTTCCACAATACTGTACCAAGCTAGGAATTCCTTCTAAACCCCAACTGGCAGCACGGTATTATTAGCAAACAATTATCAGCAAACAATTATGTCATAAACACAGTGCTCCAACTTATGGAAATAACTTTATTATTTTATTAACTATATTATTATTTTATTAACTCTGTATTAACTACATGAAGTTTCTATTTCTTCATCATCAAGTCTCAGTTCTTATATTTTCTGCAAGGAAGATGACTTCCCATCCTCCCTCTTACAAATGACCTTCCTCATGTCTATGCCAAGAAAAGCTGGGAGATGAAAGAAAACTTTGATACAGGTAAGAACATGGCAAGCACAGCATGATGCTTCTATCAAGTATTAGCCCAGCCTCCAACCATTAGCTCCTGAGAAACTTCCTGAACCAAGGATGGCTTCTATTTACTTAATAAATGCAGCAGATCTCCTCTCCATGAACTCGTCCAGCCTGCCTCTGAACCCAGGTCAGCTTTTAAAATCCATAATACCCTGTGGCAAAGAGTTCCCCAGCTAATTACACAGTGGGGAGAACCACCTCCATTTGTCTGTTTTGAACCTTCCCTGTACTAGCCTCACTCGTTTCACCTAGGTCAGGAAACAACAGAAGACAGCTGAGCTTTATCCCATCCCTGATCCACTTCTGCCTCTCTCCCCTGATCTTTATTTCCACAAACCACTGTCACATCTTCCTTCTAGCTGCCTGTTCAGTGATCGGAAGCTGCAGACTGTTTCACGATTCCTTGTGTGGAAACTACTGTGTCTGGGGCCCTTCCCTGAAACTTCCTTCTCCATCTCCAGTGTCCTTTTTGAAACAGAGTGACCAGAAAAGAATGCAATTCTCAAGGGGCAGACACACCACAGGCTTACAATGAAAATAATCAATTTTCTGCTTCCTTATCAAACTAAATATACACACTAAAAATCACATCACAGCCACTATGGCATTTTATTGACAAACGTGAATAACTTCACAAAAACCACACTGAACTAGCTGGTGGAACATCTTGTCAAAGTGGACGAACTACGAAGAAGTCTTTGTAAAACCAGAAAACATGGTAGAGTTAAAAGACAATCTTTCAAACATCACATCAGCTGCCCAAAATATTAGCTCTATTCACTGACTCAGTTTCCCCTGCTGGCTATTACTTTAGCTGTGTGACAGCACAAAACAGATTGGTTTATTTTCTTCATAAGTAGATGTTACATTTTAATAAGGGACCAAGAAGAAGAAAACCATGTCAGAATTTTATTATTTTATTTTTATCAAGGACAAGTATTTTTCACAAAACTGCAGGAATTCTCCTTTTCCCCCTTATGCTTGCATTATTTTCAGTTGGCCAAGCTGAAAGAAAAAGCTGTCACTCCCACTGCTCAATTTCATCTGTGCTCAAGTATAGCAGCACTTTCCCCGTGGTACCAGCACCACCAGCATCATTATGTTCTTAACATCCTACCAGCAACTGCAACAGGAAAATGATGCATGTAAATGGCACAAGTACGGTGTGAGTCCTGGATCGAATCTGTCCTGAGGGCTAAGGGTTCTGCATCCCTGCACTGAAAGTCAGAATAGCTACAGATGAAAGATTTTGTCCCCATCGCAGCAAAACAGCTTAAAAGCAGTAGTAGTGCCTAAAACCTATAAGAAAGGTCTCCTCCTTAGATTTACCATGTTTTACTCATATTCCTTACAACAGGAAAATGCAAACAGTATCAGTGAAATGGCATGGGTAGAGTGCAAGGCTCCCTACCACTGAATGAAAACACTGTAGTAGAACTGTTTCAAAGGCGCCCTGACTCTAATATTAGCAAGTATCTGATACACACCGTTTATTTGCTCTAGGTAACACATTGTTTTGCAAATGAGCTCAGATTCAGACATTTTCCACAGAATTTACCAGTGCTGGACAGCTGCCACTTAATTAGATCAAGTCTCACTGCATAAGATCCAGTCCTGAGTCTCCAGTTCACGGTTTCGCATTGTTCAAACCTTGCACAGCTTTTTTCCCTACTAAATGGGATAGCACATCGTTCTTCAAGAACAGTAAGGAACAATCCAGTAGTGCTTCCACTTCACTAAAAATACAGGATGACCTACTGTACTCTACAAGGAGTGTCCCAATTGCCCTAAAATTTCCTTTTTTAAAGTACAGGGTAAATTTTAATTAAAAAAAAAATCCAAACAAGAACCAAAACCCCAAACTCTCACACCCACCCCACCCCCAAACCTAAACAAAAAACCCCCACCAAAAAACCCCACTTACAACGAAATGAAGGAAATGAGCAACTCTAAGCTTTCTGACCACAGCTGCTTTGTTGGCAATGGGCCCCATGTCAACGCTGCCTGCGTTCAGGTGGGCCTCTAAAGAGGAAATAAAAGAATCTTGCTACTTTCAAGACATCTAACATAACTTTTGCACAATAAAATCTAACCCAACACTTGATTTTTCTATAATCCATAAAGTGTTTTTCTTGCTATATCTAGTAACTGTCCTTTACATGCAGTTAATCCAAATGCAGAAAGAAAAGCACAGTGACATTCTGAGTTCTATAACTAGGACCTACACAGCACTGCAATTCAAAACAGTAAGGGAATAGCTCTCAAAATCAAAATTTCTAATACAAAACACATATCAGACTCATATGTAATATGAGATGTAATGATGACCACAAGTTTCACGATAAAGAACCCTCAGTGCGTGGAACACTATGTTATGGGAATTGGGTAATCATTAGGTTATTTACAGCCACTTTCAGCAGAGGACACATCACTGTGTAACTCTGCACTGCAGCACTCTACATTCATTGAGGATATAAGGTCAACATCTTGGAACAAAATTTGAAACGCAACTAAAACAAAGAAAAAGAGAAGGAGTAACTAGATCTTTAGTTACAACACCTGATGAAAAGTCACTACAAATATCTGACCAACAGGAACTTCCACAGCACAGCTGTCCCTGAGGTTAATACTTAGATCTCATTCTGACTTAGAAGAAAGATGATCCCTTGCTGAATTATCCCTCCCCTGGATTTTTCAACACCACCATCCTTCTTTGGAGATGACCCAAGTACTAACCATAGCAGTTTGTACAGCTTGAAACCAAAAATATCAGACTGTTCAAATATTAAGATTCTCCTAGATTCTCCTGATTTTTATGTACAGAGCCAGGAATTGCTGCTTCTCCATAATTCTCGTGTTGAGATGCTTGGCTTTGTCACCAAGTAACTTCCTAGCTCTCTACTGCTAGGTCAGTTTTAAGGAAATGGTTATCCATAGGATTTCTTACTTTTGCACAGCCAGTGCAGATCTGGTACCTACTATTCCACTGTGACATCATCTGCTAATTATCTCAAGTATTTCCTAAACCCCAACATTTCAGAGTTCCAGTGTGTCATAGTTGTCCCTCTCTTCCTCTTCACATGACAGATCCAAAGCTATGACCTCCTATTTGACTCACATAAAAGGAGAAAGAAGATTATTTAAGTTACTGACATTAGCAGTTTTCATTTGTTCTTGCAAACCAACTGACAGTCACAAGTGACAAATGCAACAAAACCCCCAACCTTTCCCAGCCATGTATGTGAGCAGCCACACAACAGAGCAAGGCTGAAAATGCAGAAGCTTGTCCTCGTCTTTAACCTACAATAGAAAGCCCAATGGCAACAGTTTTCCACAGTCAAATTTACTCTTACAGAATTCTGACCTCCTAATCCATCACTACAGACACCAGTTATTCTATGAGAGCATCAGGACAGAGCTCAGTAACAGAGCTATACAGTACTACTCACTTGCTACAAAATTTCCTATTTTTATACTAGAATTTGGCCAATCCACATTTAAAGTCTGCTTCCTCTCGCTAATGGCATATCTGTTCTTTTCCTGTTGGAAAGAGAAACAAATTGGTACTGCCCACGTGAATGCCACAGCTTGAGTTTTCAAACTGTTATCTGCAGAGTCTTAGGCATCTACAGTCTCCTAAGAAGTTCAACAACAACAAAAAAGTAACTTGCAGTTAGTGACCTTCAATTCTTTATACAAAGTCCCCCACACTCCCACAGAGGCTGGAAAATCAAAATTCCACAAATAAGTAAATAAGGGTTGGAAATGGCTCTAAGGCCATCTCTACACCAGCACTTTTCAATAGCATCCTGCCTCTGGCAATGCTACTGCAGCAACAATGGTTTTACCAAAGCTGGAAGATTTGGGGCAGGTTATGGGCTGGTAGATTTAATGACTATGATGGCAAGTCAGAAAGAAGATACACTGTGGGTTAAAACTAGCGTCTCTAATCACCACAACCCCAAACCAGATTAATCTATAATTAGAACAATGATTAGAGCTGATACTGGATCAGTAGTCTACTACTAATGTTGGCTTCGATGTTGAAGCTAACCCAGCTTTCACAATAATGAGGGACAGTCATTTCATTTCCTAACTACAAAAAGTCACAAACTGCCACAGAGAACAGGAAGTGACAGCAAAACACTCGTGCTTAGAAGGGGAACTGGAAAGTGCCAGGTTATATGTATCACATGATTATAAACACTATTCTGAGAACCATCAGTTCAGATTCAGACTAGTATGACGGATCAATCTGAACCGTTTAGAAAAACAGCGTATTTAGAAACTGAGTTAAGTAAAGCTGGTCTATATCTAGTTTGCAGTAACTGGTCTTTGCTAAGCTGACTGGCAGAAGTTACTAAGTCCACTTAGTCACTTGTAACAGCACTTCTCAAAGCATCCATTTAACAGAAACTGTAAAACTACATCTTTTTAACCTCAGAGGAAAATAAGTATTGGAATTTAGTTTCCAATTTTCTACACAGTGATTCTTCTAAGTAAATTATATTCAGGTTCTCCACCCAAATTATAGGTCATCTGTTAAAATGGAAACATTTACATGGTCATTTCTAAGAGATCTGCAATGAAATGTAATTACCAATATCTGAAAGGTGGTTCATATCAGCCTAAGTACACGATGTACAATTCATATTTTCCTTTGTTTGGTATTTAAGGGGAAGAGGACAAATCTTATCAGCACATGTCCAGCCAAAACATATTTGCATTGTATTCTGGCCTCCCAAGAATGTGACTCTGGGAGACAGACTTTATTCTCAGCAATATATATCCATCTATCCAGCAGTCTGCTACATTCCTACACAGGCACCCAAGAGGGCCCAAAACTGCACGACAAGGTAAGTGGTATGCTGTAATATATTTAACAATAGATAAGCCAGAAAAACAGAGAAGGGGAAAAATTCAGTCCTCAGCAGAGCTTTACTGATTATTATGAACCAGAAAGGAGTATTTCTTTTGCTTCACTCTACGTAAATCATTGTGAATTATCTGTAAAGCCAGCCAAAAACTGCTCTCTGGGAAATCCTGGGGGGAAAGCCTTTAGAAAATCCAGCTACAACAGCTACACTTTCATTGGCAATGGCTCTTCTTTTGCTCTGTTCTTGCCATTATTTATCTCTTATATTTCATGTTCATAAAGTGTTCTGGGGATAAGCAGTCAGTTTTGAAAAACACCTTACAAGATAAAGTCATATTAAAGCTATTTCACTTGATGGGCTCATGCTGGCTTAAACAGAACCAATACACCAGGGACACACAATCTTAGGCTATAATAATGTTTTACATTTATATACTGCCTTTCACCCAGAACTCCAGAATTTATAATATATGAAATGCCAAAGAATGACAAATGTGAACTGCACAACAGAGAACAGAGGTATCTTTAGCAAAGATATTGTGGTAGATCCTACCTCTCACAAAGAATTTCACGGCATTTCTGATACCCGCTCTAGCCAGAACTCAGTGGGCCAGTAAATAGATGTGCAAATGGATCAGAGGTATTTTCCTTGCTTTGTCATGCAGAACAATTTTGTTTGAGACGCTGCTCGGTATCTAAGCATCTAAAATTCTCAAACTGTAAAGCAGAAATTATGCTCCACCATCCACAGTTAGCATACTACCTTAGCATAAGACTGTAATAAAATACAACAGCTATTTCAGTTGATACTGAACTATAAGCTTTCTCTCAAATATTTTCCATAAAGCCACTTGGTTCTGCAGTGATGATCCAACGAATGCTATCACTGAAGTGGATCTGAGGAAGGTCGTTCAACAGGACATGCCCTTATGAGAACAGCCCAGGTAATATGTTTACCATGTTGAGAGCACCTTCCCACCTGTCATCTGGCACATTAGCCTGCACAAAAGTATCACTCAAGGGCACAGTGCAGTACACAGAGAATACCTAAAGCATAAAAAAATGTTTGTTCTCTACCCTTCACTTATCACAGGATGACAGAGGCCTCGGACCCCTGCCCTAGAAGGCCCATGCTATCCCTGTCAAAGCTAAAATGTAGATTGGGTATTTCACCTGATGAGCTCTGAGGTTAAATTAACTGGGTACAAACTCCACAATGGGCGATAATTAACAATCCACTTAATGGCTATTAATTATTCAACCCAATTCCTCAACATGGTGGTGGCTTAGCCAAATCAGGCACCACATGTAAGGCAAGGCTACCAGGAAACCAAGGGTCATAAGCGATCAGACACCATACAGAGACCAAAATTGTATCAAAGAGGGTACAACTTAACATCTTGCATTACACAAGGAACTAAGCTGGATGATCTGATTCCCTCAGAGACTCAGCACCTACACAGATGTGAATCAGCAGGCGTACTGTCCACCCCACCAAGCCAAGCCCCTCTGCATGACTGACAGCCATCCCCTGGTTCAGAATGGCACCCACAAATGATTCAGCAGCTGCCAAATAATACTTGACCTGGTCTGCCCCAAAAGGGGTGATGTTGGCCTTCACCGACCCGACGCCCAGCCCCACGAGGACCAGTCCGATGAAGGTGGCGGTGGCACAGTAGTGGATGGCTCCCACCTGGGAACAAGGTGCCATGGTGGCATTGCCCGCCGGAGAGGAGCAGTTCTCTACAGGGAACAAGGGGATGTCCCCGCAGAGGCCCTGGCGGGTGTGCGGCGCGGCGATGACGGGGAAGGCCAGCATGCCCAGCAGGTAGAGCGCCATGCTGAGCAGGATGGTTCCAAACTTGCCCAGGAGGGCATCAGCCAACCAGCCACCGAAAGGTGACACCAGGTAGGTGATGCCCATGAAGAGCAGCAGGGCCTGGCTGGCCTGGGCACCCTCCCAGCCGTAGGGAGGCCCGTTGAGGAAGAGCACCAGGTTGGAGGTGATGCCGTAGAAGGCCACTCGCTCCAGCAGCTCGGCCAGCAGCACGGCGGCGCAGGCCAACCGCCGCCCGTGGAAAGCGCTGCTCGCTGTCCGCCCGCGCTCCCCGCTGCTCAGCAAGGGGCTGCGCTCGCTCGGCTCGGCCTCCTCCATGACGGGGCCTCCTCTCCGGAGCCTCCTCCCAGCCCCGCCGCGCACCCACCGCGCGTCCCGGCCCACCGGAGGAAACTTCCCCGCTGTCGCGCGGCGGAGCCCGGCCCGCCCACCCGGGGAGCGGCGCGTCACCATTGGCTGGAAGCGCCGTCGCTCCGCTGGCAGCATCGTCACGTGGGCGGCTCGGCTGCAGGGAGCGGCTGCTGAGGCAAGAGGGGCGGGGCTAGAGGGGGCGGGGCACGGTGGACCGGAAGTTCCGGGGCGGGCCCGCGCGGAGGCAGCGGCTGAAGGGCGTCCGGCCCGGCCCGGCCCGGCCCGAGCGGGCCGCGGGGTATCTTCTCAGTGCTGGGGCCGAGCTGAGCCGAGCCGCGGGCTGGTTACCCCTCCGGGTGCGCGGAGCGTCACCGGGGAAGGGAGGCAGCAGCTTCCTCCCCGCAGGTTTTCCCTCGCCGCTTTCATTGGGATGCCGGGCGGGGTAGCGAGGGCGGCGGGGGGAGGCCGCGGCAGGGAACGCTGGTTTGGTTGTTACTTCGCGCGTTAGTTCGGGTTAGAAGTTATTTTTAAGCATTAGCTGGAGCTGCGTGGCTTTATTAACGACGCGGGTTCAGTGCTGGCTTCCGTGGGAGCCCTCGTTTTCTCCTGAGGTTCATCTGGCAATAACAGCGACAGTAAAATGCGGTTTGTTTTCCTGTTTTGCTTCCCAGTCGGAAAAGCGAAAGCGAGAATGGCAGGAAAACGTGAATGCGGAGGGTAAACTGCTCCTTTATCTGTGCAGTGCTGCCGCCTTCCGCGCCGGGAGCTGACCCCGCAGGGCAGGAGCACCGGCTGGCGGCTGCGGTGTACGGGCACGGACCGGCATCGGCACGCCTGCAGGATGGAGGCTGGTCTGAATGGAACAAAGTGCGTGATTAAAATGAGAAAACACATTCTCGGTTGCAAGTCTGGAGCCCTAGGATGTTGTTTTGTTCCACTGTCATGTATTTTGAGGTAATAGATCCTGAAAGTACATAACTGTCTTCAACAGCAGATCTTAAAGTCCTATTTTTTGGCCAGAACAAAGTGGGAAAGATACTCTTAGTTGTGTAAACTGATTGACATCATATAGGTACACGCAATATCTAGGTATGACTTCAATTTTTTGAACAGCGTTGGTAATTGAGCAAGTGATACTTGTAAAAGTAAATACATTCATTTAATGATGGGCCTTTGTAAATAACATGACATAAAAGTGACTCATTGAATATATTTGCTCTTTTAACTAGTTAAATTTCATGACAAAGGACAATGAGGAAAATGCCAGTAGCTGTACAGACCTCTCAACGTGACTGACTCAGAAATTTAAAAAATTACATTTCAGCTTTGCCCATCGTAATACGGCATATCATAGGACTGTGCTTACATTTTCTAAGAGGTGTAGCAGTATTTGCTAGAGAATACAAAATAATTAAGCACACTTTGTGTTATTGTATGGTTTAATATATGCAGCTATCACATTCTTGGCTTTTCATAATCTACCTTCATGAGTGGTGAGATTTTTGTATTGGCCCACACTACAACCATTGCAAACACCTAGTAATGCCAAATAGTATTTGAAATGTACATTATAAAATGGCATTTAATTCTTCAGATACTGATAATGAGGTACTCTCACTGAAATTCCAAAGTTACTGTTACAACCCAAACATTCTCTCTGGAAGTATAGCAGCTTCAGAAGGATGAGTTTTAATTTTCCTCCTAACAAGCACATTTACCTGAAGTATATTTAAAACTTCTTAATTAAGATACATCCATGATCCTTTCTTTGAATGCACCTGTGTCTCTACAGTGATAGAATAGCGCATGTACATGTTTTCAAAGATGCAACAATACTTACTGCTGCAACGACTTGTAGAGTTTTAATGTTTTCAGTCAAGGCCTCTATAGCATAAAACCCAGAGTTACCATAAATAGTAATAAAATGTTAAGACCTCTTCGAATGTTTATTTCCTCTTTATTTCCCAGGTGACTGGTTAAGTTTCCTCATTTGTCTCATGGAGCAGGCCTTGTCTTACTGCGGTGTTTGCATGTTTGTCTTTTTTGTGTTCTACACTAAATGTGCTGGATAGCTATTGTCTGGTTTTAGAGCTGGCAGGGGTGAAAAGTTACAACGGCCAAGCCCTTTTCGATTAGCTATCTCATGCGGACAGCAAAACCACAGCTTCCTTTTAACCCCAAATTGGACTTTCTGAGCATTGTCACATATGCTGCTTTAGGCCATGCAACTGGGGAAGGTCCCTCTTTTGGGTTCCGTAGGCTGCAAGAGGGGAAGGTGTTTCTTGGTTGGCTCACAGGCTGCCAACCTTTTGTGTGCACGGCAGCCGGATGGCAGCTGGAAGAGCTATACTGTGTGGGCCAGATCTTGGAACCAGGAGGGACTGTTGGGGAAGGATTTAAGAGGAACGATGTTTTAGGAGACCACAAGGCAGCTGCATAAACTTCATGCAGTTTGTGTGGTACCTTACAGGTCTGTTAGACTGGCAGCTGGGCAGCAGTGACTAACAGAGATGGCTGGTGCTATATTTGAGGGTGGTATGCGCTTTCAAAAGCCCAGTGACGTTTCATGTAGGCCACTTATAATGAAACAAACTTCAAGGCTAGAGTCCTGGCTGGATTGACGAAAGCTCTCTGAATTTCAGCGGGGCTGGGATTTCATGCCAGAAGCACATTCTAAAAGGGTGCGTAAAATAGCTTGGTCTTGCCTACCCTTAAATTAGTATTTATGCAAGATTTATTACTATTCTATGATGTAGACAACTTTTTTAGTGTGGATGGAGTTTAAAATGGTCTGAACAACATTGTGCTGGATTATTTCTAAGTGATAATTCAGAGAGATTAAGACAGTTGAACGTAGCTCTGCAGTTTGAAGACCCGTTAGCAAAACAGGAGCCAGCGTACCAAAATGCTTAGTTTGTCAGGATACACTCCAGTATGTATCTTTATCAGTTCTAAACCCTCAATTCCTGAATACCTGTCATCCTCAGAGACCCATACAAGTCATTTGAAGAACTACTATTTTAAAAATTTCTAAATTGAAGAGCTTTCTCTGTATGCAGCATATTCTTTTTCCTTCTACCTGCCATTGAGACTTGAAGAGTAATTCAAGCCACCACAAACAGGCACTTCAGTTTGCAGTCCACCTTTAGGTGTCTTCTGCTGCCTCCAAGAAACATAAGCATCCGTGTGGCCTGGTGAATTGCATCAGGGAACCAGACCAGGTTGTAAGTATACAGGCAGAAAAGTGAGTTTTCTGATAGATCAAGCCCTTCTCATCTGTCTCGTGACCACAAATGTCCTGCATGTGCTCACAATGTGTTTATGAAATGCTGTATCAAGTTCAAGGCCGTAGATACCTACAGGCAGCCACCTGGCCCCTATCAATCTCCCAGTGGACTCCCCAGGCTGGCCTCTCACTCCCTGTTGTCCCACCCATCTCCTAGCTGCTGTTTCTGGTTATAATTAGGCCTTATCCTGAAAAGCAGCTTGATCATTTGGGACAGAATTCTTGGTCCCAATTTTGGTCTCTTTGTTTTCCCCTTCCTAGCTCTGCTGTAACTCTGGATTTGGCCTGCTGCTGTGGTGGCTCTGGTTCCCTACTAGAGCTTTCCCCTGGACTTACACACCTTTGGCTCTGCTTCACCACACGGCCTTCCTGATATTTAGCATGGTCTTTGACCATCCTGTTGCCTTGTTCTTTGGATTAGCAAATTGCTCTGGCTTTTCTGGTGGTTGGCATCTGATCTGGAATTAGTTTTGCAACACGCCTGCACTGAGTATGAACCACATTCACCCTGAGAGACGCGTGGTGGTGGAGCTGAGGAACTGCCTTAGGAGGTGGTGGCTGATACCAACCTTCCCTGATGTTCTCAGGACCTCTTTAATTTGAGGTTTCTCTGAGGCCACGATTTGAGCCCGTCACCTTTGTGGCTGCTTAATGAAAATGCAAAGCGTTATTCCGAGGTGACAGAAAACCCAAACCGGCAGCAGACGCGGAGCTTGGCTCTGTAGTCGAGTGCCCTCTGACCAGGGCCAGCTGGCCAAGGGCGCGACCATCCCCTCGCCAGACGGGTGCTGCCGGGCTCGGGGGTGGCTCGGAGCCGCCTCACGCAGGGC
>JAVSBS010027874.1:42391-58675 GCA_033124195.1 Coracias cyanogaster | reverse complement strand
AGTTCTATAACACGGTCTGCATATTTAAATAAACTTTCATCATGTGTAATCATTATACCAATCATACGTTTTTCACTAATCTGTTCTTTAATCATTGCTACGACATCTCTAACTCTCTTTGCATCTAAACTTGCGGTAGGTTCGTCAGCTAGTATGATTTTAGGATGATTCATAAACGCTCTCATAATCGCTACACGTTGTTTTTCTCCACCTGATAATTCTTCTTCTGAATTATAACTTACTAAGGAACATGTACCATTTTTGACAGAGATGGTCAGTGTTTATTTTCTTTTGCTAAACTAGTCCTTCCTAAATGGTTCACACTAATGGATTTTAGTAGTATTTAAACCTTACAAGTCTTCTACCCTTCCATAATTATTGTGATTAACACATTTAGATTATGTTCATTTAGTGTTTTGGCCCAGCAGATGCCTAAATGTGCATTCTAAATGAATTTTTCACTTGACCAAATGAGGCTGCAGAGATATCCTTCACATATTCCACCCTTAGTCTCTAGGAATAGCAGAAATTTCTATTTACAGAATTCAACAACCCCCTTCTCCCTCATTGCTTACTATCCCCTTTCCATCTCTCTACTCATTTGTCACCAGTTTCTTGACCTTCTAATGCAACTTTATTCTGAACCATTTGTTTTCCAGGTCCTTTTTTTTCTGTGTAAGTGGGTGTGATGCCATCTACAGAATATAGATGCTCAGAAGCTTGATTTCTTCAAGCTCTAGAGCTACCCATTCAATCTAACAGTTGCTACTTCTAGTCCATTTACCTAATGGTCTTTATAGAAATACTTGTACTCCTTTTATCTTCCCACAGGAGAAGCTAATAATAACAAAACCACATTTCCATGTCATATTGATCAATTATTGCTCGTTACGGTACACACAAGGGTACTTCTTGCTGAAAGAAAGTCTTTGCACTGGTTTTCCAAATATCCTGTGAAGCCTAAGAGCAATTAAGCCACCCAACTCAATTCTGTCTCTTCATAAATACTCAAGAAACTTAAATTTTGGCGGTATTCAAAGACCAGTGAATCATGATCCTTAATGAAATAGAAATCAGGTCTAGCCACTGATTCGTTTAGTTGTTCATGGTCAAATTATATAAACTCTGCTTAGAATAAATAATCAAAAACAACAAAAAAGGTCATAATATTTTTAATACCTGTCCATAGTTTTGCACTTCAAAACACTGATTTTACGGTCATGTCCTCCTTTAATCACAAGTTTCTAATATTCACCTTTCGCAAATTAGACTAACGCATTAATAAACTTGAAAGATTATAAAAACAAGGTGGAGGTGGAAGAGAAGAGAAGGAATGCAAAACCTCACAGAGTAAAAAAAAAGACACATGCAACTGAAGAGACAGGTACTTTCCTATTGTTTTAAAGTTGGCTTTGTTGCACTTTTAAATACACATTTATCTGATATATCTAGGTTCTCATAAAGCTGAGATTACTATGTTATATGAGCACACACACACACACACACACACTCTCACGTCTTGATATTTCCTTACTCAAGCAGTATTGATTTCTTTCCTAGACCTCATTTCATATTGTGCCCTGAAAATTAAATGATCTATTTAGTAATACAAGCTTAAAGAATTGTGGCATAACCATTTTTTGAAACCTTACTTTTATTTATTAATCCTTTGGATAGCCGACTTGTACCAATGAGAACTGCCTCACTTGCCTTGCTTTCCCCAAGGGCTTGTGTTCTCTGCTGGGCACTGAAACACAAGTATACTAAATACCAAGAGAACATAATACTATAAATACTAAAAACCCCACTATTTGAATACTAGTTTAAGCACTGTCAATCTGCTAATCCTAGATGTGTGGTAATTTCTTTCTTTGCAAGATAGGCCTAGTGATTTTCCTTCTCCTTTAGAATGATTTTCGAGCT
This sequence comes from Coracias cyanogaster, assembly GCA_033124195.1. Lineage (NCBI taxonomy): Eukaryota > Metazoa > Chordata > Aves > Coraciiformes > Coraciidae > Coracias > Coracias cyanogaster. The sequence continues at coordinate 56,752 of JAVSBS010027874.1, read as the reverse complement.
GTTGTTTGTTCATCCCCTTGACATAAATTGTCTGAAGTGTTTCATCTTTACTCTAGCCACTAATTTTGTCTTTTAAATGCAATTTCCAACCCCCCCCATCCAGAATTTGAGCTGATGCACGTGGATGAATTTATTGACGAACTACTCCATGAGGAACGTGTATGCGATATCATTCTGCCTCGGTTACAGGTTTGGAAAAGTAGATGGTTTTGGAATTCTTAACAATAGCTGGGATCAGCTACTGGCTTGTTCCATAAAGCTGTGTTTGCAGACCCTTCTGGCACATGATGTGCCTCCTCAGGTGGTTGCTTTTACTGGGTTTTGTAAGATAAAGTTGTAATTTCTTCTAGAAACGGTATGTTCTAGAAGAAGCTGAGCAACTCGAGCCTCGTGTTAGTGCTTTGGAAGAAGATATGGATGATGTAGAATCTAGTGAGGAGGAGGAAGAGGAAGATGAAAAGGTTGGTGAACTGTTACGGAAAGGGGATAGTTAAAGTTCGTGTTGAACCACTGCGGAACACTTTGTGGCCTGTGAGAAATATTTGAAGGGAGGCACTGGGAGGCTGCTTGCAGTGCTTATCTCCTCCCTTCACATACTTTCATATAAGCTGCTTGTGAGAACTTTAAGACCCTGAAGCAGTTCTTAAATGCTCTGTGTTTGTCAAGTTTTTCTGTCTCCTGGAATCCACAAATCTGGATCTGTTCTCTGTTAAATGTATCTCAGGATGAATTGTTTTACATACGTATACCATGGAGAGAACTTAAGGTGATTATGGAAGTTATGGTGCCCATCACAGTCAATTCTGCTGTACTTCGTAAGAATCAGCAGCATGAGAGGTGGCCATTTTAATTTTCAGTTGGCAAACCTGGGCCCTACCACTTGCTTCTGAATGTGAAATACTTGAGGATGGGGAAGCTTGATTGTATGGCTTTTGTCATTTGTAGTAATTGTTCAGAATTTTTTACTGATAGATAAAAACATTGATGAAACAAGTCTTACAGAACCTTCCCCCCCGCCTTGTTTCCAGCTGGAACGAGCACCCTCTCCTGACCACCGCAGGAGAGGCTACAGAGACCTGGATAAACCTCGCAGATCTCCAGCTGTGCGATACAGGCGGAGCCGAAGCAGGTCTCCAAGAAGGTGATGTGGCTCTTCTTGAGCAATGTTTTTACCTGTTGTACTGCAGATGGCTGGAGCAAAGTGCAGAAGCGAGGATGACAGTTGAGCCAGGATTTCTTACACCTCTGAATTCCCTTAGCCCCTTACTAAAGGAGTTGCAGCGCACAGCCAGGGCCTGTCTAGTCCTCTAGGCCTTCAGTAACTCCTGAATTTGCTGGTGTACTTCAGCTACATCTGACAACACAGTGAGGATAGGAACCAAGTGCTTCGTTTTCATGTAAGCCAGAGGCTGCCGAGAAAATCCTGTTACTTGTTCTTACTGCTAATAAGCCAGAAAAAACCTCATCCCTAACCTCATTTGCTCACTGTATCGGCCAGTCCAGATGCAGGTGTTGTCTCTTGTGCAGCAGGTCAAACACACACTAACTGGGGACACTGCGGGGGCAAGGGAAGTCCTGTTGCTGGAGAACATGGGAAATTAAACAGCTGGTTCTGCTCATGATTTTTAGCAACTTTTTATCTTCTCCCTCAACTACAGGCGAAGCCGTTCTCCAAAGAGAAGAAGGTAATCTTTTATTCTATTATTTAATCTTGGAATGTGTGTATTTTTAGTATGGCTGTCTTAAAAGCTTCCTTTCTCTCAGTCCATCACCACGCCGGGAGAGGCATCGCAGCAAAAGTCCAAGACGACACCGGAGCAGATCCAGGGAGAGGCGACACAGATCAAGATCTAAATCTCCAGGTATTCCTGTCATTTACAGATTAATTCTGGCAAATCTTTATCAGCAGAACATCCGCTGCAAGAAAAATCTGTGTCATGGTATCAAGAAGGTAGCAGAGGTGCTTAATCTGGCTCATAAAACTGCTAGTTCTATGAAAGCGCAGCTGAAGAACTTCAATACGCACAAAATTACCTTGAGTACGTTTTTCAAATATTTGCAGGAGGAGGTTAATTTGAATGCCTAATTATGGCGAGGGTTGTTCTGACCTGATCCAGGATACTTGGTCACTAGGAGCAGATTGCATTAGCAAAACAAAAAAGAATTCTGGGGTCTGTGGAAGTAACTGTTGCCTTCTCATCCCCTAGGGCATCATCGTAGTCACAGACACAGAAGTCATTCCAAGTCACCTGAAAGGTAAAGGCTTTGGCCTGTTTAAGGGTGCCTGCACTGCTGTAAGAACTCTCAACTGCACTGACCACCTTGTTCTTTCAGAACTGTTACTAGTGCTGTGCCATATGGTGGGGTTGTTTGTTCTGTTTCAGATCTAAGAAAAGTCACAAGAAGAGCCGTCGAGGGAATGAATAACAAACTAAACCCAGCACCCAGTTTAAGGACCTTGAACTGCAGTCTAATACTGTCCCGTTTGCTGCATGGGACAGCTGGATGTGTTCTGGCTGCTTTAGCAGTCCCTGTCTTTAATCCTTCTCTTCTCGTACAAGTCCTTGTTCGTTTTTTTTTTTTAATTAAAAGAAACTTAAGGATACTTCTTATGTATCTAGTTGCTCATCCTTGTGATAGAATTTGAGGATTGTTTTTACATTGTTTTTCTCAAGGCCTGTAAAAACTAGTGAAGAGCAATAAAAAAAAAAGGGAGGCTTTGTCTGTAAAGGCTCGTTGCTGTTTCTTGTGTAACACTTGTTCAGCTGTCCCCACGCTGAAGCTGGCTTCATTCTCCAATCAGGGCGTTGTTCTGACAAACGGCCGCTGTTCCCCTATTGCCCGAGGAGTGCTGACAACACAGCGGTACACCCAGGCAATTCGTGGAAAGTCCTCTTTGAAATTACTTCATAGTACAGCCTGATTTTTTTCTAGAGTATTTTCATGTTCTTTTGTAAAGTTATGAACAGAAAAGCAGGTGCCCTCTTTCCTCAACTGAAGTATTTTACAAGAAAAGCACATTGTGAACAGCCCAGGTATACTGGATGTATGACTTCTTAAAGCTGCTTATCTTTAAGATAACTAAGTTAAAGTCATTTGTATTACTCTGGTTTCCTAATTATAGATAAATGCAAGCATGCATACTAAGAGGGAAGAGGAAAAAGGCTTATGTCCTTTTTTTTGCAGTTTTATTTTTCTTTTTAAAAAGTTTTTTGGCACTACATAATTCTGTAAAGAATAGAAGTGACAAATTTTTAAACACATGAAATCCCCTTCTAATTTTATTTTTTTTAGAACAATATATATAAAGTCTGAAGCAACCAAAGTATGAATACAGCTAATAGAAAATAAAGAACTTAATTTTAAAAATTCTCTCTCTTTACAGTTTATCAAGATAAACCAAAACACAATTCCCCTTAAAAATAGGGTAATAAAATAGATGAAATTTGTATCACTCAGTTTTGTGATACTAGTAAAAACTATAGTTCATATCTATGTACAAATGATACAGTTTAAAAACAGTCTTAAATAATCTTGTATCTAAACATGTTGCATTAAGATTTTAAATCAGAACCTGAATTTTCTTTCCCTCCCCTCCCCCCACCCCCCAGTCCCATTCACTTTCACTTTTTCTGTTGAATGTAATTCAGATTCAAGTGCGGGTGTCCTTGAGACAGAAGCGAGAACCGCTGGTTACTCTGCATCAGTGGACCAGCTAAAAGAAAAGGGATTACAATTAATTCAGCAAATGAGATGTTTTTAACAGTGCTTGGCTATATTCAATGAATTACTCTTAGAAATAAAACCATTTAGTTACTAGACCGGCACAAACGCTGTCTGTACAACTAACCCATTTAATGGGACAAGAGGATAATACTTTAACCCTATCTCCAGAACTCCCTCAGAATCATCAACACACCAATTTGTCGCATTAGTTATTTAACAAAAGTAATTTCAGGGTTTTTCAAGAGGGGTCTTGCTTGGAAACCTTGCTACAGCCAACAAATTAGATTTTTAACAAAGGATTTGGTGCCAGTAGCTCTCGTTTTACACGAGGTAACCCAGCAACAGGGTAGTTGCAAAGCCTCCAAGTAAAATTTGGGCATACTTTCTCAGTGGAGCCAAAGGTCTATTTCCTACAGCCTTTCCCAATCCTGCCAGATGCTGAACACCTGTACCAGTCACGAGCATCAGAAAGAGCTGAGATAGTCACTCCTCAGTATCCTGAATAACTGAACCTGATCTAACTGTGAAGTTAGTGCTGCTGTGACTGCTCACAGGCTGGACTAGATAACCTCCAGAAGCTTCTTCCAACCTGAATTATTCCATGGTCTTGCAATTTTTTGTAGAGATATATATGTGTAAATCATTCCACAAGGCAAAGTACAAAAGCGAAATAAAATTAGGACAAGAAAGTCTTCAAATTCTTAACATGCTCTTGGACAAATCATCTTAACCAAGCAGAGGTTCTACAGTGAGACAGCAACAGTGAAGGAGCAAGAGCGTAGAAGGGCAACAGGCTGCAGACTGGCTCAGATTTCAGAATTTGATTTAATCCCTTCCCTCCCACAAAAATTTTCATCCATCCATACAGGAAGCTGAAGTGATGATTTGACTCTTGGATTCATTAGTGTTCCAGGGAGCCTAGCAAGTGAAACATGATTCCTTGGCTTTTAAAGCCTCTCAGACAGTAAAGAGACATGTTGCATGAGCTGTTGATTCACATACTAGTTCTAGTACCTTGAGGGTAGAAAGGTTTGTTCGGTGGATAGCTGGCATTTCCCTGCTGCATGTAGTTCTGAGGCATATTGTAAGGCCACGCTCCTCGGAGGAGAGGAAAATGGGTAGGGGTCCCATGGTCCCAAGGGACAGAAGGAGGGTTCATTTTACCAAACTGTCCTTGGAAACCCTGATCTATTTTTCAATTGAAAGGGAAAAGCACATTGCAAGTTGAAATAATTAAACAGTAAGTCACAAATACAATTTACATCTTAAATAACAGTTTGCAGGGGACTTAATGCGATTAGTCTGATGTGCTACTGGTTGTTTTTTTTTAATATACATCAGTAAAAATTACCACCTAAATTACTTTGTTATTCACTATAATAGAATTTACTGGGGAGGAAGACAGAGGATGAATCAGTATTAAAATCAAGACCTACAATTTCACTATTCCTACGTTACTCTCATGATGAAAAATACAAGGTCTGAACAATGTTACTAGGACCTGGTCCCACACAGATACCGCTGACAGAGCTGCGACATGAAAGCTATTCTCCTACTGCAAGAAATAACTCTCAGATTATGCTGGAATTCCACTAATACTTGTATGCTTAAGAAACTTGGTCTCTAGATCATCAGACTAACTTTAGAGAGAAAAACAAAAAATTAAATAAGTACTCAAATTGTTAGCTATTCCATTTACAAATCCAGTATTACTTCAGCATTAAGGATGAGAAATCAAGCATCCAAGGAGGCAGGACACACAATGGTTGATGCCAAATGCTTTATTACTAATCCTGCTATTTTTGTTCATAGCTCCCAATTTTGTAAGACACAGCAATGCCTGTTAGTTTGAAAACTTGACCAATGTTCATTTAAAAATAAATTAATAAATTTAAGTAACTATCCTCAGTTCTCTTTCAGGCGTATCATTAAAATAAATTGCAGACAGACTTTCACAAACTAAAAGCAAGCTACACATTTAAAAAAAGTAACTTTTATACAATAAAATACAAAAAAATCATGAAAAACGTGTCTGAAATTTCTAACGATCCTACTGCTGATCAATTGTCTACTGAAAAAAAAGTCACTCCTTCCAAGTCAAGGTTATGTGAGCCAAGACAAAGTTTCCATGAACTTAACTGTCAAGTTAAGCAAGTAAGAAAGCAGGCGGCAAAGAGAGCAGACAGCTCATCTCTCCTGCACGCCTACCCAGTGACCCCACCTTAATGGCATTTAAGCCAAAAAGGAAACAAAACTGATTAAAACACGAAGAAGAAAAATATCAGGACTGGGAACTAGGAAAAGGAATGTGATGAGATTGGAAAAATAGATAGAAATTGAGAGAAGGGGAAAAAAAAAAAAAAAACTGTGACTGACAGTACAAACGGGGAAACCTTCTGTGCAAGCACAAGGAGAGTGGAAGCAAACAAACTGAGATAGAGCCAAAAGAAAAAGACTGAAGACAGGGGCAGACTGACTACGTGATGAGAAGCAGGACTCATTAAGGGAGAATAGAACAGAAAACAGGATTTGGGGAACTCGTCTGAAAGAAGGCATCTACCAGCATAAGACAACTTGGATTGGAAGGAGTTGCTTGAGAAAAAGTCAGAGCTGGGGTGGACATGGAGGAGGGGACAGACGAGCCTGGACAGAAAGGCGGGGGGGGCACGCTGAAGGTACAGAAAAAATTGGTAGCACTTTTGTTTGTTTTTTTTATATTCCCCACAAAGCTCTGAATAGAAAAACATGCATCTCCAGCATGTCAACAAATACCTGAGACTCACTGGTGAATTACACCTCATCCAACACCACTGAGTCGGCTGAAAATCTACTTTTGCTGTCAATCGCCTTATTAGGGCAGAGAAAAGCTGCGCAGGAGATTCAAAATTTCCACCTTGTGATGAACAACCGCATCAGTATATTGTACGACGGATACTTTTTTTTAAACATTGGAGGAGTTTCACAATCAAAAGACCATTATAATGATCTAAATATCTCAGTTTAAATTTAGAGGCTGCCACAGTTTATGCTGCACAGAAAACTATATGGGCTTTAACTACTAGATACTGATTTTCTCAGCCTCAAACATACAAATGTACTTGGCTGTCGTCAAGGCTGTTGCCCACTTGTCGCAGGGAAATTTGTATGAAGGAAATACATTTTCAAGAAATGTATTTTCAGGAAATGAGGTTGAGATTCTGGAAGTTACATGTGACAGGATAAACTATAGGAAAGAAGAATACATAAAATCACGTTATATCACACTAAATGCAAGGAGGCAATATTAAATTTGCACAAGCATAATTCTGCCAGTCTCTCAGTTCTTAGCTGCAGTCTCAGCATTCATCTAATAAACTACGTAACAACATAAACGGAAACTGTGAGTATATTCACCACAACGTGCTTTAGACCCAAACAGTTTTCAGAACATTTCTCAGTTGAATGCATGATTTCTCATATGTTGCACAGCCGTTCATGGCAGATGGGACCAATGCCTAAAAGTGACAATGATCCAACTTGCCTAATTTTTCTTCCTATGACACTGTTAAGCCAGTGAAAGTAATGACTTAGTTTCTGAAGCATTGTGTTTTTTATATAAAACAAGAGTTAGCTGTCTCTGTAACACTTAATGCTTGTACACAAAGTGCGAGAGGTTTGATACAAGAGAGAAGAGTTACCTGAATTCCCCACAGTGCCATTGTTCACCAGTGAGTTTGGAGTCACAGGATTGTGCCAGTGTCCCTCATGAGAAGTGCTGGGGATTCCCATGGGCCTGGCAGCAGGCTGTGCAAAGATGATACTGGGATCATTCAAGCTTACACTGCTCTGGTTATTTGTGGTGCTGCTGCTGCCAGATCTCATAGAAAATGGAACATTTGTAGAATGAGGAGGGTTACCCGGTGCCGAGTGAATAACAGGCCCATGAATAGGCCAAGAAGTGTTGGGAAGCTGAATTTGGTGGTGATGGTGCATCGGAAGTAGTCCCAGGTTATGCAAGGTCGAATACTGACCTGGGGGAGATTGGGGAAAGTTAAACAAAGGCAGCTGGACCTGATGGGGTGGCTGTGCACCCTGCTGCGGTTGCGGAACGTGCTTAGACTGGGATATTGGTTGTGGCTGAGTCTGGTTAATGGAGGCTGGCTGAGAGGAATTCTGTGTGAATTGTTGAGGTTGTGGAGAGTAAGATGACTGATGCGAATCAGACTGGAGGGGAAAAAAAAAAAAGTATGTATTTCTGATTAGTTCACTAGCTATTTAATGGTGTTTCTTTAATAAGCACTCCCCAGCAACACCCAAAATACTGTGCACAAGTTCCTGTCGGTTTAAGTAAGTGCAGTTTGACTGACACTGATTTTCACCATCGCATAGCTCTGTCTGTTAATGTGGCACATCACCACCAGAAACTTGTTTTGAGCAAACATTATCCCCAAGCTGTTCATCAGAATCCTCCCACATCTGTTTCTGATTTTTAATCAGTGTCTTCCCCACCCTACTTATGTACAACCCAGAATCTCATTAACTAATTCCTTACTTCTAAAACAGAGTGGTTTTTATTACTACAGACACTTTTTTCCATAATTCCAAACTAAGCTCCTAATATTTCTTTAATTTTTATTTAATCGGTTAAACACGAAACTCAAACTCCAAATCACCAGTTTCAACCTCTGTATCCTGATGTCAGGCCATGGCTAAAGGCACAGAAATAGCATGTTTTACAGCCTTTGCAGAGCCCTTACCAAGCTTTCCCTTTCACCAGCAACAGAAAGAGGCATGAGCCTGTTTCATCTATTTGGTATCGCAACTAATCAGAGAAGCACTTCAAGAACTGGGGTGGCCAGGAAAAAGAGCTCCCCAGTTTTTCCACCAAAATTTATTATCAGTGTCTGGATTAACCTAATCCAGTCTTAAGCACTGAGACAATATGGTGACGGCGTAAGAGTGGTGCCTCCAAAGAGAAATTCAAATGACAGGCAGCTACCTAAGCCAGAGAGGATTACCTGAATCTCAGATCTCAGTCTCCTCTTGGAGCTGCTTGTGTCCCTCCACAGACTATAGCAGACAACTAAGCTCCAAATAACTCAGCTGCTGTCAAACAGCTGAAGTTAAAGGTCTCTGCAGCTTGTCACTATCCTTGACTGCTTGCCTGTCAGTTTAAACTGGCAGTCGCTTTTCTTCAATAACCAGAGGTCTGCAGGACTTCCCCATGAGAGCCTTTCACAGCACTCCTCATAGCAGCATGCTGTGTCTCTTCGCCTGGGCAAAGCTGAAGCCCAGGAGCTGGGGTTGTTCCCTGCTGCTATTCCAACTGTTCTGTACAAGTGCCTCCTATGCCTTTCTATCAAGCCAGGAAGAGAAAGTAAAACTGGGATTTGAAAGACAACAACTAGTTTAACAGTTTAGATGTTATAAAAATAGAGCAGGTGCACTGACTACAGCCTTCCTGCAAACATCGAACCACCACAAGCATGCACCGGACTCTTGGTCTGCTTCCACACTCCCGCTTTCCCTTTTCTCTCCTCCTTGCTCCACTAATGTTTCCCCTTCCCATTCTCCTCCAGCAATCCCTGGACAGCACATATTCACCAAGAAATCCTGGCCTGACAACCATGCAACGCAGAGTCCATGGCACCCCGATGACACCAGAATGCACACATGCAGTAGGTCTAGCGTGCCTAACACGCCTGTGCGGGCACCGTGTCCAGCTTCCATTTCCCACACAGAAAATACAAGGCTTCTAAAAAGACAGTCAGATGTCGTGTGATAGCACAGTGGCAGTTCAGCCCCTCACTTAGGTTAGGCATGTATCAGTTCCTCCCTAACAGCATATTATTAAAGTAAAAATTATGTCATAAAGTCTGTTACTGGAGCAAACATTCAAATAAATCCTTGCTTATCAGCTGGGAAATACTCTATACCTGAAGCAGTAAACTGAAGAAAGAGCGTTACTGATCAGCAGCCCTGATTACTGTTTGCTCACTTGCCAGCTTCATTAGCAGGTACGTGTTTCTCAGAGTAATAGCTTAAAATTAATGAATTTCTGCTGTATTCTGTACTCTGAAAACATTAAATGCCAACAGCTGCATTTGCTCAAATACCCTCTGCTACCCATCTCCACTTAGAAGCAGGTTAAACATATTTTATCTACTTCTATAGAGACTTGAACATATTCTGAGAGAAAACTACAAAAAAATTCCCCATTGTTCTTTTTCTGCTTCTAGTGTGCTCTGGTAGACTTCTGCCGCACGTATCACATCTGAATAGAAATAGGATTCATCCGTGTTCCCTGTCTGGCCATGACAGTCCCTTAAGATAGGTCTCTTAAACCACAGAGAATCATGGTAGCCACAAAACTAAGTCTCCAGCATGTTAGTGATGAGCTGTGCTTTACTTCCCTTTGTAACTCCAGAATAACTAAGCACAAGACTTCAAAAGACATCCTAGCTGAAATCTCAAAGGCAGCAAAGCTGGCCTTTCAGAACTGCAAGCTATCTCATGTAAAATCTATGTAGCTTCCATATGGAAAGACCATAAATGCTCTCCAAGAGACATGACATTATAAATCAAGGTTTAATTAACTGGCAGAGTGCAGTGTTATCATTATAAAGTCCAGAATCTGTTGAGAAAAAACCTGCGTAAACCTGTTTCTAGCATGGCCCAGGGTCGCTGGTTTGCTACAGCTTGCTTACTTCAATACTACAGCTAATGGGAACTTACACATTCTGATGACTGTCTAGTGCGCAAGGGTCGTTCCACCTGCTGCTGACTCACAGCCACTAGCTGTGAATTTACCATGCCTCGGACCAACTGGGTGCCTAATCAAGGAACAAAAATGTTAATAAAAAACACGTTACGGGTGACAGAATAATAAACACAGAACTGGGAGTCAGTGACACCTTAACTCTCATGTGACACAGAGGAGGTAAATCACGTGCACCTCTCCTCGAAGTGGAAAGCTTTCCCTCTACCGGCAACAGCCAACATTAATAGGTATAGCAGCTAAACCTACAATCTACTTTTTAGTAATACAAATTCTAGCATGAACAAAGCTCACTTTGCTATCAGGTGGGGGTGCTACTTCATAGAGGTTTCAACGCTACTGCTGTAAGCAGTGAGGTTTTAAACAGCAATAACAACAGCAGAAACTTTGGGACAAAGAAAGGGAAAAAAAAAAAGAGTAAGGGATAGCAAGATACAGAAAAACAGCAAAGTTGTCTCTGAACTTCATTTATGGTTGCTTTCTCTAGTTTGGAGTACTGCAGGCACCTAAGGGCCTAATTTGAGTAAGTTTGCAGCTAGACTTGTCTCTACTTGCTAACAGTCATTTGAAAGCAGAATCTAGCTTCCAAATGCTTCTGTATGCTTTTGGAAGTGTTACTTTAAGACCACTGATTTTTGGTGAAAATCCATTTACTTACCTCTCACAGATGACGGAGGGTTAGCTAACGTTTGAGAAACATTTGGAAGAGGAAATGGATTCAATTATTACTATTATTACTACTCCTAAATGCACCTATTGTGAGTGGAAGACAAATAATGCAATACCCTGAAACACACTATACTTACTGCTGAGTATGTTTTTACCACCCAAAGACTTGTACTTCAGGAGGCATTATTCACTCCCCTTGAAGAAAATAAACACTTAAGTCTAAAAGCTGTATTTGCAATGACTGAAAACAGTGGTTGCAGAAAATTTTATGATAGTTATCAGGTCTGTATAGAAATCTAGACAGAAGGGATCTCAGAACTTTCAGATTATACTAACAACCTAAACTAACTTACCTGGCACGCTATTATTTCTCTGACGGGTTTGTTTGAATTCAGGACAATCTCTTCTAACGTGACCCACATCCCCACAGATGAAACACCTTTTCTCTCTCGTTTCTCTGTCATCTTCTTTCACTTCTTTTTCATCATCTTTCTCATTCTCCTTTTTCTTCAACCTGAATAATAATTTTTTATTAGCAATACCACAAAAACAGATGCGCACACAGTCAAAATCTCTGTGGAGCTGTCATACTGGAATGTACAAAGGAAACGGTTACATAACCAACAGCTGTACCAGAATACAAATACCTGAGCAATCTCAGAAAAACACTTTCAGAATCTGGACGGGTTAACAACCTGCTTGTATAAACTTAAACTCAGAAGCTCCCCAGAACTGTCCAGAAGCTATCTGACTGCATTAGTGCAGAACTACACCTGCAGTCAAGTAGGCTTTACCTGTCAGTTTGGGAGCAGTTTTATGCAACAATCCCCAAGTCAGATAGATAGAACCTCCCACTGCCTGGAGATGGCATATTTCTCTGTTAAGAGTACATCAGCATCCCAAGCCTGGACAGGAGATGAAACAAAGCACTGAAGCTCTTTCAAACAGTACTAATACAACAAACAGAAGAACTAGTGATCAGGAACCAAGACATAAAGGTCTATTTCCACACAATAGATGCAGGACTCTTTAATATTAATACTATTTTGGAAGCTGTAGACACAACTTGAGAGAAATTCGGTGTTGCTGTGCTGCAGTAGCAGTTTGTGTGAAGAGCAGATCAGATCTGCTTTCCTGAGGCAGATGTAGGGAGGGAGATGATGCAACTCAATCTGCTAGTGCTTGTGAGGAACATGTTAGGGAGCAGCTGAAAGAAAGAGTCAACTTGTGACCTTAGGGTTCCAGTCCAGTTTCATCTATCTTGAACCCGGCCCACTGAACAAAGGCTTGTAAATAAGGACTTTGCAGCAGGAAAAGACCAAGAAACTTTTGAAAAATTATGGAGCACACAACTGAACATAATGAGTAAGTGAAAAAACCCAGACTTTCACCTGCATTCTAAGGGCTTCAATAGGCTTTAGGAGGAGTCAGACAACCTACACTGAATAGGTCATTAAAAACCGAAAGACATAAAATGCAAGGAGTGCACATTCTCTGTCAATTCCTCCTGAACTCTCTTTGGAGACATTGACCTGCATGTACTAGGGACTCCTGCAGGAGTACTGGATCCAAAACTAATTAGTGTAATTAATGTAAAAGTGCAAGATCACTATGTCTCTGGCACTAGTAGGATGTTACAGAAACCCACGTTAACTATGTACGTTTCAACTCCTCCTAGATTTTAATAAACTTTTACCTGCCTTGCAGAGGTACTGTGGGTACTATAGAACAATTCAAATTCAACACTGTCTTCCAAAGATGATCACTACAGGAAATCCATTTTAAAACATTATAAATGGTGCAGTCAGGTAATATGGCCTCCATCTTAAAGTTTACACTATAAAAAGATAAATTTAGTGATCTAAATTTTAAGGTAAGCTGTAGCAACAGAGAGATCATGAAGCAAAAGCATTAACATATTATACACTGTTGTTTTTACTCAATGGTCAGAGTGTGCTTGCTTAAACACTCTAAGGTTTAAGGAGATGACCAGAAATAGTTTTAAGAAAAGGATGGGAAGTTCAGGATCAGATCTGAAGCTTTGATTTTTCTCTGCAATTCAGCATATTCTTCATTTCCATTAAAATTTCAATATCCAAATCTCTCCTGATTTAATCTCTACGATTTTACATTAGCTTTGTATATTACTTACCTCCTCCTCTTTGGACAGTCTTTCATGTAGTGACCAATTTTTCCACAGACACGACAACATCTGTCATTGGGTGCCAATTCCCCATCCGTCAGCACTTTTGAGTCAAAAAAGTATTCCTATGAAAACACAGACAGATACATAAATAAACCATTCACTTACAAGACAGATTTCATCTTCTATTGTTCCTTAAAAATTTTACTACTTCTTAGAATACACCTAGGCCTTTTCTTTCCCAGATAACGGCACCTTTTTCAGAGATGTGGAGCAGTCTGGGCTAAAAAGGGATATTTAGTCTTGGGGCCAGAGGCTGAACTTGCAGAACTGCTTACAAGGCTTCAGCCTGCTGCCCACCTTCCGCTTCCCCAAACGCTCTTCAAAGGACAATTTCTGGCATATGATCTATTTTGGTGTCTGAGTCACTGCTTGTATGCTTTCCCAAGCAGCCCGTGTCCCTTCCCAAATGACACGATTATATCCTCTTAGACAGAACAAAGCTCAGGTGGGAAACAGATGGAGCATCTGCACACTGATCTGTATCACTCCCTTCCTCCGGAATTTGCTAAGGACAGCCGCAGTTCTGATGTGTGTCAGAGCAGGGGCCACAGTTTACAGCCTCTGAGCAACATAAACATTGTGGAAGTGCTATCCTGCCTGAAAGACTGAAATAGAGGTGAGAATGGAAATGTCCTAACCCCAGCTCAGGAACAAAGTCCTGCTGTCAACAGGTAATTTACTGAACCTTTTTGCTAGTTTCCTCTCTGTGCCCCTAAGATGCAATACAGGGAACTGGGGCTTAGGAAGGAGATTGAGAACTTCTTTGTTGGGCCTTTTGGAGAAATAAAACGCTACGTAATGCTGCTGGTATTATTTCCTTCACATAAGGGACAGCTCGTTTGTGTGCTAAGGCTGCTTTTTGTCTTGCCTTTTATGCTTATGTAAAATGTTCAGTGAAATTCTGAGATGAGGCAAAACAATACAAACAACCACATATACAAACACACAGTACATGCCTTCCAGAAGCACTATAGCCTCGTGTTGAACATGTATGCAAACAATT
>JAVSBS010027874.1:20567-38729 GCA_033124195.1 Coracias cyanogaster | reverse complement strand
CTCATGATACTAGAAATGTTTCTACAATTCCTTATTGGTTTGGCTTCTTCCCTTTTTTAAAAAAAAAAAAAAAACAAACAAAAAACACAACAAAACCAAGTATTTCCATGCCCGATTTAAGCAATACTTGGCATTTTGCTAGCATACATACACATGCAAACATCAGTGAACTACCTCACTAAGCCTGAAAATCTTATTATAGTTCAACCTTTCTATAGCACCTGCTTCTAAGCTCCCCTTTGCTTCAAGCATGTGTCATAACAAATAAGACATTTTTTAACCTCCTCTGTCTGGAAAACCCAGGGATGCACAAATTCACATTAGCAGCACCAACAGCTGTTCCTGGTTTTTCTGCCAATGCAGACACAGGAGGAAGCATTTGCTTCAACAGAGTATTTGTATAGGGACAGTCACCTCCAGACATATATATTCAAGAGTGTATGTCCCACAATTTGGAAACTTGGTCTTTACAGTAAGATCTACAGAATGTATACAATAGTATGCAATACTACATAAAAGAGTAAGATTCATTATAATCAACACAAGGCATTTTTACTCTGGACACAGAAGAGACATGGCAATATTCTGCATCACTGTGATCACACCAAAAAAAGAAGTCATTACAAGTCTCAAGAAAAACAAAGTCATTACTAGTCTCGGTGACGATATAATGAACATGCACATTCCATTCTGCAACAAAGTTATTTTATTCATTGTGATGCATTTTATTACATTAACATCTGGTAGCATGATATACTCTCTATAACCTACTTCTTTTGTGCCCCTGTTTCACTAAGCTTTCTTTGGATGTGTTTGGGGAGCGTATTGAAAAGCGCAGCTTGAATAAAAAGAAACACCATGCTTCAATTATCAAAGCATGTATAGTATAACACTTTGATAGAATATCATAAGAAAAAAAGATGCAGGAGATTTGGTATTTGATATATTTCCAAACTCTTAAAGTCAAATGTATGTCCTAGGCACATCAAGGAGAGACTTACACATTCATTCATCAACCCACACCTACTCCTGAGTTTTAGAGTAAGTAAAACAAGGCAAGTAGCCCATAAGAAATCTGCAGTAATCTCTGGGCTGGTCCTAGATATGGAAATTTGGGAACTCCATGCACAACCACATGACACTATTTTAGAGCTACCTTTTTTTCCAGTTCTGTTCAGGATTTTTGTGGTTGGTTTGTTTTTTTGTTTTGTTTTGGGGTTGGTTTGTTTGTTTTGTTTTTTTTTTCATTGTAGCTGGTTTGAAATTGAAAAAAGTTTTCCTCTTAGACAAAAATCTGTCAACAGATAGCAGAAGACAGCAGGACTAAAGAACTTGACTCCGACCCACACAAACAGATGGAGCACAGTCAGTTTTAGAAAGTGCACTTCACATTAACAGCATTCTACCGTCTCCTTTCCAGTTGGTATTAGCGTGAAACTCAGTGGCTGTATTAGAAACACTGTATTATACAAATAAGTACCCTCTTTTTATATTACCTTTGCAAAAACTTTCATTGTATAGCCCAGATATTGTACTCTAGGATCAATAGCTGCATACGTAGCCAGCATTCTTGTGTTATGCTGTGCCTGGAAAATGGAAAAAAAAAATTAAGCAGGTGTTTCAATGCAATTTATGGTTATATTTATAGTACAGTCTGCAGCTCAAGCATAGGAGATGCATAGTAAAATTGGAGGACAAAAAAAATCACAACAATATTTTGTAAAATTCATGCAACATTTCCTGCACAAACTTAATTGAGAGGTGTAACCAGGACAGTATTAATGTAGTAACAACAGTAAGAACCTTGGAAAGCACCAAAGAAGTCCATAAGATGACCCACAATGGAACAAAATTCCACAAATTGCATCTTCTTCACAGGTATTAGCCCATTACGCAAGAAATGGTGCAATTTCATGGTGCGAGAGGTAAGCTGGGATGAGGAGTACTACTCACAACGGCAGAAAGGCCACAGTGAACACGGCACTAACAGCTTTTCGAAAGCATTCACAAAAATGCTCTGTGAGCCACAACGCTGCTCCGCCATTAGCTTACACAGCTACCTGGGCTGGGCTGTGGGCCACTGAATTTAAATAATGGAGGAAAAAATCCCAAACACACAAAAGCATTTTAACTCTGGTTTCAGAATTATTCCCCAAATGATTATTTGAGCGAGTTACAATGAATTAAAAAGCTTTAGTTGAAACACAAAGCCAAACACAAATACTTACCAGTGTGTTGTACAAACTGATATCTCCTTCTAAGCCACTTCGTCTGTGTTCGAATTTTACTATAGGCACTTTGGCTGTTGTTATAGGCAAGATGTTTCTCAAACCTGGGGAAGCAACACTTTAGTACATAAAACATTTCCATTAACTACATATATAGTAAATGAAAATGCAAAACAACTAATACTTTAAAACACTTACCTGGATGCTTCTTAAGAACTTTTGCCAAACCTTCTATTATTTCTTTACAGTTTAATTTCTAGGAAAAACAAATATCACAACTTCAGATGTTAAAACATGGATTCTATCCCAACATGCATGTTTACTATAAAACACGTATTTCAGATAGGAAAAGTCTATGTACAAAAAACAGTAAGCAAGCAATTAGCCAGCACAGTAATTTACATGAATTTACGTAAGCTGGTGACTAGTATTGTCTATATGAACATCTACAGTACACAAAATGTGTGTCTATAGGCCATTAAAAATAAAATAGGCTCTATCTTGCTTCAATTGCACAGATTGCAACAAGCCAATGTGCTACTAGCAAAATCCTACCTTTTCCGTGTATAGAAATCTTAATTGAATTTAAAAGCCTTAAAGAATTCTTGAATTTAAAATAGTCAATTTTACCCATTTCAAAACTCTTACCTCTGCATTTTCATGGCCTTCCAAAGTCATGCAGATATCTAGATCACTGTCCCGAAATCCAAATCCATTCTTTGAAGAGCCAAACAAGCAAAGTCTGGCTTTGTCTGATCAAGAGTAGACCAAAAAAAGGTAAGTTCTTCTACAGTTGAAGAATAAGTGCTTACTATGGAATACTGCTTAACTGAGATATGTAGGTGCCCATAAAAAATTACCTGTAAGAGAGAGCTTACAGTGCCACTTTTAAAGACTTCACCTTTGATAAAGGAGGAAGCACAATGCTTTTAAAAATTCTTTATAGAAAGTAAGGCAGGATAAAGTCCATGTAATTTTTATGGGTCAGCTATATTAGAGTTACTATAACCATTAAATGGCATCTCTAAACGTGGTGCAAGGTTTTGTGGTATGTGACTGCACTTTCCTGTTTTAAACAAATCAAAATGATGTGCAAACCCAGTCACCAGTACAGCTTCACCCCACAGATAAGACAGGGCTACTCTTAAGGTAATCCAAGTAATATTTCTGTTTCCACTCATACTTAATCTAGGTTGCATATTTTTCCTCTGACAAGGTAAATTTGGTCAATCAGTAGCTTTCTGTAACCCTAACACACTGTTCAAGAAAATACAAGCAATAAGATTAATATACTTTATGGAACATTCTTTCCCCAATTGTTTTGTTTACATTCTTGTCTGAAACACAATATTATATTTTCATTCTTGCAAAGGAAAGCGAAATTTTGCAACTGAGAGGAAGCAGTTTCTTCCCAACTGAAAATAATACATTTACCTGTTCAACTTAAATAAATGCTAGGAAAATACACATAACATCTATTAACAGCTTTTAACCTTTAATGGAAATCGTAAGTACTTCATGGTTCTGTAACAGGTCTCAATCCCCAGCTGTGGCCAGTAAGTGGAGGGCAGAGCCGGTGGGTGGAGTACAACTCACAGCTCCTTGATCCCTTTTTTTATAGAAGTGATATGAGGATAACAAACTGGTTAAGATTTCTGAGATACTTAAACACTGGTGACTAGGCAGAAGAAGTACTTGGCCCATGGCCCAGGTAACACTAAACCCAAGTGGCCAGGACCTACTCCCACTTCATTTTTGTCCTGACTGCAACAGTCCTGTATCTGCATCACCACTCTTGCAGCTCTTCCTCTGCTCTAGGGACATTTCCATGGACTAGCACTGAGGGATTGCAAGATACCTTTACATACAGAAGGAAAAAGGGATGCCACTACTTTAAGCAAGGAAAAATCAGTGATAATGAGACAAGTTACATCTTTGTGCTCTGGACAGCATGAATGAAGAAAGCATTATCAAGAATCACTACCTACTGTTACATACCATTATACTCTTTTCGAATAAATCTTTCCAAACTTGCCAGAATTTGTTCTCTGTTTTGTTGCTCAGATAAAGGAGGGGATAATTCATCTAAGTAAAAACAAGTTAAAACACAGATGTGACATTCAGCAACCTCAAAAAATCTTTTTCTGTTAATTAAAAGTACTGGATACCTTTTTGTTACATTTACCATCCTTTAATATGTGTTTTTCTTCTTTACAATGTCATTAGAGTTGTTAGCATTTTTTTTCAGACAACTAATTTTTCTGCAATTATTCAAACAGAGCATCTTGGTGGGCACCTGGCATCCAGCCAAGGTTAACCCACCACAGCACCCAAAAATGGGCTTTTTCCAAAAGAAACTTTTGACAGCCACAAAAACTAGTTTTGCCCAGAGCCCTATTTCTGGGAACAGTAGTAACTTTTTACAAACCTAGTGAAAGAAACTGTACAGTATTAGTTTCTCAAACTACTTTGATTATAAGAATTTATCATTAATTATAAGAATTTGATATCACAATCGTGGATTATATAAAAATAAAACTACTGATCAATTTGTAGGCTAGCGTACCTGGAAGTCTTCTTCCCACTACATTTACCGGAGTAATTTAACCCTACTGTTTTTTCCAGATTACAGATCACAGTTTATATCAGAGTACAAATGTTTGCATCTTACCAAAACATCTTTTACACACTATATCAAGTATTTCCCGAAATCTGTCTGTCATTGGTGGTAGTGGTTTTAAATCAATTTTCTTGAAATCCTCTGGGCAGTCATTTTTGGAATGTCCATCCCGTTTGCAGATGCTGCATACTATAGTTGGTGGCTTTTAGGGGAAAGAAAAAAAAAAGTGCATAAATGCAATTTTACAGATAGTTCCATAGACCTGACACTTCCATCTAAGTCATGCAATCAAGAACATAAGAGCAAGAGAATCTCTACAAAGAGCAGAACAACACCTCTCAACAGGCTACATTTAGTTCTCACAGTGTATAAGAGCATCTGGAAATTCCACAAGAAAGCAGGAGAAGAAGCGGGAAAGAAAACCCATAAAACAACCAAAAACCAAAACCCAGTTGGTTTTTTTTTTTGGTTTGGTTTTGTTGTTGTTGGTTGGTTTGGGTTTTTTTGTGGAAATCAGAAAGCTTTGCATAAGATGGGGAGCAACAGATCATCTAGACCAGATGGCATACAGGTCTGGGGTTTTCCAGCCCTGAATAACAGGTACCAAAGGTTAGAGGTTAGAGCTACCATTCGTAATAGTGGCTGAAAATCACCGGGGGAACCCTGTCATCCACCCACCCTTAGTTTCAGGGATTTAAAACTAATTTCCCACTGATACATGACCGGTACTTCTTAAATACAAGGCTTACCTTTCCTGAAGTCAAAATAAACTTATCAAACACATAATGCATTTCTTCTGTCAAGAGTCTGCCTTCGTCTTTGAGTTCATGACCGTCCGCTGTTGCTTTGCAGTTGGGCGAGGTAGCTGGTGTGCCAGTGCACTTATTCTTCTGAGAAGACTCTGTTACCAAACTCTGTCTGCTTTCAGCATCAGAAAATTCATTACTAGAATTTGTGTCATCGGGCTGATGGTCACTGCAGTTACAGTGGGGGCTTAGCTCACCTTCAGTTACAGAAACTGAAATTTCTAAGTCATCCCTCTCTTTAAGTGATTTTTGCTTTAATTCACAGCATTCATTAGAAATAACGGATAAAGCTTCTTCTTTGTCTTCATCATAACTAGAGTCCATTGTTGAAAGTAGCAAAGAGTCCATGTTCATGGAAGTACATATTTTGGCTACAGCTTCTACCACTTCATTACATTCAAGTTCATTCTCTGGTATGTTACATCCACTTTCTGTATTTTGTTTATCTACAACTTTTTCCTCTTGGGGAAGGCAACAGTTGGCTACAGGCTCTTCAGATCTTGTGGATTTCTTATTATTCATCTTCCCTCTTTCTTTCTTCTTGGTATCTGGCTTGGATTTAATCCCATCTTTACTTTGTGGACATGCAAAATATTTATATGCTGTCCTAAATCGCTCCAGGATGTACTCAAATACCATCTGGCTATTTAGACTTCGTGCAACATTCCTCTTTAGTGCAAAAGGATCTAGAAAGAAAAAGAACAATTTTGTTAGTAATCTTTAATTTCTGCATTTCACTAAAGCAGTTGAAATACCTAAGTTATGATACGGCAGTTAAAAAGAGATTCTTACACTGTAATCCAGAATTCTATTTGGATACACTTACAGAACCCAGGGCCCACAAGGTTTTTTGGAGTTCTTCCATAAAAAACACAACACACGTGTGGCCATGAATGGTTGGCTATCATAAACCTATCTAAGCAATGTTATTTAAAAAGAAAACCACAGATATATTCACCATTATATGATCACCAATTTCTAAACTAGATATGAAAATAAACATACAAAGGCAAAATAAATGTAGGTCTGCCTGAACTTTTTTGCTTCACTGAAGGAGGTTTTGCATTTTCCTTAAGAAATTAATTTCTCTAAGAGTAACATTAAGGTTATAAGGATTATATGAACCAATCTCACCAGATTTCATTCTTAGTCCTTCCTAGTGATTTCTAGATCAAACATGTTTTCCAAGTAAAAAGAGCACTTGCATAGTTGCTATAAGTTTGCCTGGGAAGAGTATCAAACTGAGATTCTGTTACTTCATTATTTCAGTTATAAACTTAACATGAAAAAAAAAAAAAGGCAAAAATGGAGGAAAAAAACCAAAACCCAACACATGAAACAGAAACAAAAACAACACAAAAAGACCAACAATAGCAAGTATCAGAACCAGAATGCAATCTGGTTTTTGAAATTATTTCCTGCTTCTTTCTCAATAATTTACCCTCTCATCTTACAAGTTTTCGTTTGCTACATGCTGAATAAACACTACTAGCTAAACTCTCTAGCTAAAAGTGACTGAAGAAAAGAACTGGGAGAGGAAATTAAAGCCACAAGAGTGATCTCGAGGCCCACTACTCAGCGTGTGCCTCAATAATTCATTGCCTGGTTTTCTCCTCTTTACTTTTCTGTCTTCCTCTTCTTGTGCCTTACTGACTCGTTCTTCAACAACAAGGAGAAATAGGTCTCCTTGTCTAACTCATTCTCTGTCTTTATGATCCTCTTTGACCTATTTCTCCTTGTGGTCTCCACCACCTGTTACAGAAAAGCTGCTTCATCATCTCTAGAAAGCATCCAAAATTCATTACTTATGCTTTTATAAAAATGTCGCTTTAAATGGTTTCTTAATCTTCCTCAGATACTCAATTTCTCTATTCTTAAGGCCAATTCAGAATTCCAAGCTTTGCTCTGTGACTTTTTTGCTAAGTATTGTTTACATATTTTTCTGAGTTGAGGAACAGAAATATGTCTTTAAGTTATAAAGAAGAGACAAAATAATTTTCTTTCTTTCTCTCCCCAATACATATAACTCAGGGTACATTAAAATTACATTCATATGGTCTCACTCCCTGAAAAAAGCACTTCCCTTAGCAGGATATTAAGGCCCTGAAGCATAGCCTACAACATGATATCCAGTTTCACAGTATGGAAATAGCACCAACAGGGTACTGTGGGCAAGGGAGGGTGCTGGGGCCGGGGTGTCGTGTGTGTTACTGCGATGGGTTTGCTCCAGTACGCTCTCACCAGAGCTAACCTCTCTGCTCAATCTGCTTTAGAGTCAGAGGAAACAAACTGATAGCTGCTAACACTCAAAATACACTGTGGTTTTTGGAAATGTAGCTAGGGGTGCTGAAAATCCATATCAGAAGGAATAAATAATGGCATATAGAAAGAATAAAACATATAGAGATAAGAAGAGAATGGTAAGAAACAGTGAGACAAATTTACGCTTTGTATTTCAAGGACCAGAGTTGCAAAAAGTAGTACTAAATAAAAAATGTCTTTAAACAGCCTAAATAGCTGACAAAATACATATATAAATGAAATTACTTCCTCCTCCAATTATTGATTTAATTTATTGTCGACTTCTTGTGACAGATCTGTATTAGGTAAATAATGATAATAATGCAGGGTGACTACAGAACTAGAAAAGCATATTCTCCTACCTTCAATGGCTATCCGCCTTTTAGGCCAGTTTTTATTCTCTCTGGTTAAGAGCTCTTGTACCCGTATGCTGATGACATATTCCTCCAAAGCAAACTCCAGTGTGTAAAACTTCAACAGTTCTAACCACAGTTGCCCCAGTGACACTTGATGAGGGGTTTTGAATGCTAAGAGAGACTGAAACACACGAACAAGAATGCTCAACTGCAGTAAGAAATGAAAACTCCCGATTTCCCCCTGGTTTCATCCAATATTGATGTTTAAAGATAAAAAACAGGGGTAAGAAGTAGAATATGGTTTTCAGTGAAATCGAGCCATGACTTACTTTGCCGTGTTTTTCCTTTGTGTTACTTTGGTTGTCCACTTCTGAGCTTGTTACCTTCTTGCCACCACCTTTTTGTTGCTCAACTTTAGTTTTACTTTCGGCTCCAACTGAGTTTTTTGCTGCACCATTTGCTGGTGGTTTGTACTCCCACCGTACAAACTCCTCTTCTTCAATACCTTTCAGCTGGTGGTCATCTGGCCTCTTTGAATCAAAGCCTTCAATCTAACAACAATTAAAGTAACTCTGAAACAAGACTGTACATAATATATACAGCCAAAAGTTTTCAAATGGTAACATTGACAATTCTGATATTTATTCCTCTCAAGAATAACTAATGTCATGTCGGAAAAATAAATT
Source organism: Coracias cyanogaster (assembly GCA_033124195.1). Taxonomy (NCBI): domain Eukaryota; kingdom Metazoa; phylum Chordata; class Aves; order Coraciiformes; family Coraciidae; genus Coracias; species Coracias cyanogaster. The sequence goes on along the minus strand of JAVSBS010027874.1, from coordinate 29,732 downwards.
CAGAGAATTAAAGAAGAAAACATTTGTTTTCTCCCCAAAATACAGTATGACACAATTGCACAGGCTGCATCAGCTGCCTTTCTTTAAAGGTCATTAGCATCACCAGGTATCAACTGTTTTAGGATTAAGTACCAAAGCGTTTTATTTACAAATTTCTTAAGCAATCAAATTCTGCACATTTTATGACCTTGCTGAACACAGAAATAATGTCAACAATTTAACAATAAGGTTACTATATTACAAAATCACTTACCCAATTGCCCAAATAGGATGGCAAAATACGTGGTTTTCTTTGTTGAAGAAAAAATATCACCATTAAGGCAAAGGAATATGAAGGAATCCCACCTTCAGCCTGACAGTCAATGTGACAAAGCTGTAAGAGAATAAATCATTAAAATGCTGATGTTACATTAGAAAAGTAATTTAAAATCTGTTATAAAAGGACAGATATTAAAGAACTGTGAACGATACTAGAGCAAAACGAAAAACTCTTTTATCTTAGAAACTACAATTGTCATGCCATGCCACATACAGACAAAATGCAAATTACACTAATTCATACAGTGCCTTAAGTTATACTATTTTATTACAAGTTATTCTCTTCAGTTTCATCACATTTTGTGATTTTGGGACACATTTATGTTCCTATCCAGAATTCCGTCAATTGTCAGGTATTTGTTATTGTGTGGTATCTTGTGTATGGAGACAGGGATTCTGTGCATCTGGCTGTCACTGATACTGATCCCTTCCATGGGAACTCAAGAGAGATGCATTACATCTATTAGACTTTGAACAGTTCTTGGTAGTTTCTAGTGCTGCTACTTACACCTTGTCAAACCGGAATTTCTTTAAAAACACCTTGCTACATCAAGCAACAACAACAGTACTATGCAACTGGTTTTGCAATGAAGACATGACAAGTCAAGTATGGCCCGGTAGCAATTGCAGGCCTGAATGACAAGACAGTTAAATGCTGGCTGTGAACATTATAACTTGGTTCCTGTGACCACCACTGACATCTGTAAGCAGCAGAGTATGACAACAGGCTCTTTTTTGAGCACGTTAACTTCTTGCAGTGTGACCTCAATAGCAGAAAGTTTGCAAGACCCAATTGCAATGTTGAGCTGGTTTTGAAGGATTAACTGATTTTAAGGAAGTAGTGTAAGGAACTAGTGTAATAACTTGCTAACGGAAGAGTGGAAGCTTCATATATATTTAGCTTCACACCAAAATCCTCAGTTTCATTCTGGCCTGTTACAGTAGGAGGTGAACGAGTGGCAGGAAGTTCTTTTCTACAAACCTACTCATGGTATATTATACATTTGATTGTATATAGTACTTAAAAAGAGGAAATAAACATATGTCATTATACTCAATAGTTATAAACTTACCCTAGCCCAGTAGCGGAAAGCCAAAACCAAGGGAATAAGGACAGGCTCCAGTTTACCAAGTGCAGCCAGCAGGTCGGTTGTAAGGCAAGCCACATCATTTCTAGCACTTACTTTACATGTCAAACCACTGTAATTACAAATGTAAACAGAGAGTTATTGCCTTGTGTATACAGGTGATGCTTGTGGCAGGGGGCAGGTGGGACATCACATCCACCACAATAAAAATATGCATCAATGTCTCCTTATGTAAGAACCTGAACATTTTAAAGAAAAGATGGAGAATATAATAACATTTTCTTTGTTGGATCTAGAACTTAAAGAAGTTCATTTCAGCTAAAAATGTAAAACAGCATTAAGAATTTGCTCTAAGTTCTGCCATTACTTAATTGTGCAATCTTAAAACAACTCAAACTCCATCTATATCTGCCACATAACAAAATAAAAACTGCAAGCCTACTGCATACTAAGATTTGCTAAGCCCACAAAACATCTAAACATCTAAAACCTTTCAATTTGCTTCTCAGAATAACCATTCCTATTGTCTTAATACTCACAAGACATTTGCATAATCTACAACCACAGGAAAAGATACGCCCACTCTTGCTGTATTTACCTCCCCAGAGTTTCAATCATATACTTCTAGCCAGTCAAAGCAATGCAGACACCATAGAGCAATCATGCTTCATTTTGGAAGTTGCTACTCCTTAGAAATTTACTGAAACTGTCTGATATGTGTCCCTGCTGGCAATGTGTATCTTATAAAATGTTTTTAAAGCCTTGGATTAAGCTGCTGGCAGAAATTTTAAATAGTAACTGGAAAACATTCTACTTTTTCTTATTTAACAAAAAGCAGAACTGCTATTTTCCAACTTCTACAACTCATGTGCTCTATGAAGCACAAAAACAAAGCTAAGCTTTCTTTCTAGACTGTATTTTTGTGTATAAGCAATTCCCCTTTAACATATTAGCTAAATGTTACAGTAATAATTCTTGTCAGGAGTGCAGGCAAGCAGCTGCTATGAACAAGCATAGCGGAAATTGGTATTTCATTAAAAATCCTTCTCAATGACATGTACCTTTTAACATCTTTGCAAAAGACAACAGGAACTTTGGCATGGAAATCTGACTCCACATCCGAGTAGACAGCTAAGCAAGGAGAAAAAAAAAAAAAAAACCAGACATTATCTATGAAAGTCTTTTACAGTTTTCCCAACTGTGTCTTTATAACTATGACATATGTACCATGCTTTTACAGAACAACTCAAATTAAGTGCTGCATAGCTAACCAGTTAGCAATATTTTCTGGTTCCTTTTGATGCTCACCACCAGTATCACACAGCCATCAAGAAAAAAAAAAAAAGAAAAACTCCTGTCAGGAAACTGGGCTAGAATCTCTTCTAGAACCCTTTTTTTCTTTACAACATTTGAAAGACACAAGGTTGATTCTCTAACAAATCATCAGGATAGTTTGAGAACCACTTACAGAGTTCTCAAACTCAAAGTTCTATCAAAATTTCCCGATGGATCAAAAATGCAATGCTACTTGCGTCACTTGGCTCAAGATGTGCAGATTACCGGGTTAGATGACTTCCTGACTGAACAAAGAGGTTACAAGTTTCAGAAGTCTTGTAATAATTCTCACTGATTCACTACCATGAATTCTGGCAACCTGAACGAGACCACACGGGCTGCCGTTCTCCTGCTGCAGGTTCTCATCTCTCACTCACACAAGCACTGCTATTCATAAAAATCACATTCATAAAAACAGCTCAGATACTTTGGTTGAAAATTAATACTTTTTTTGCAAATTTACAGACAAATTCAGCATAAAAACAACTGAACAGCAGTTGGAATGTTAATTAAATAGAAATGAGATGCAACAAAAACTCACCACTGTTCTTCAAGATTTCAAGCACCTGTATCAGAACATCTGGTTGACTCATCTAAAATGACAAAATTGGAGCAGATTACATTATTCCGACTAACCTATTTTATTTTATGCTCTGTGTAAAATTACTTGAGTTGTACAACCAGTAACACTATGTTCTTTCACAAAAGTGAAATCAGGTACTATTTTATATATACAGGTATATAGTGTGAATATATATACACACCAGTATACAGATACTAATTAATACTTCTGTCCTAGTTCCATATTAACAGACTCCATAAAGTTAACACAAAATACTTGCAATATATTCAACAACTTCAACATCAATATATGCCACTAGACATGCACAATATTGACGTATTTAAGGTCAGTACTTTCCCAAGGGTTTTTAAAGGTCGTAGTTTTTAAACACGTTTTCTTTCCTCCCTATAAATCAGTTTCAGTGGTGTTCCAAAGAAAAGGTGTAATTAGTTCAAAGCAAAGGTAAAAATTAGCACCACTTTTGAATCTTTGTGAAGAAGTGACATGGTACACTCCACATGCAGTTGTTCAAAAAAGGGCTCAGTTTTGCTTCCTAACTGCAGTATCATTTCAAATCGGTATGTGTACGCATGTACCCAAAACAGGTATCTTGCATTCCACTGTAACATGTACAATTAAAAAAAAAGCAAGTTCAGCAGCTGTGCCTCTAACAACTACGTGCTGCTAATATCACACACTCAACATGAACCGACAACTTCAATGCTTAAAGCTAAGTGAGACCGCTCTGCAGGAATTCTGTACCACAGTAAACTGGGATGTGACACTTCCCTGCAAGTGACTAAAACATATAAGGAAAATTGTCACTTTTAAGCCTACCTTTAAAAAGGGGGAATTAATGCTTATGAAAAAAGAAAAACAAAAAATGCTAGCGCAAGATTGCCCCAAAAAACAGAATTAAATTTATCTATTAAGCAATGGAAACTTTACCCATTCAATTCACAGCACACCTGACACCAAATCAAAGATTAGATACTTTCTGCTACTCTGACACCTGGTGCCCCAACAGAAGATGAAGGCCATGGTGCAGAAATAAATGTTGATGTTCTTGATATAAAAAACAGTCTTAGTTAATACAAGATAGTATCTACACACCTTAGGAGGGAATTTGATATCAATGTTAACATCACTGGTCTTAAAAGCGAACCTAGTTAAACAGGAGCCATACATCCTCAGTGAACAGTCTGGAAGAGAGTGAAACATAATTATTTAACAGCTATTAAATAAACCATTCTTTAATGGATGATGCATACCTTGCTTTAGATACCGTACCTCCCAAGCAGTACTCCTACATTAATGAATATTGAACCACTTTCTCACTCCTGTGAAGGCCAGTCATTTCCATAACACAGCATCACAGAAAAAAGCGGAATTCAAAGAGCGTAATTACCAAATGTCCACAATTTTTCAAGCTGTTTGAAAGTACTTTTGCAACGCAGCTTTAGTTTTGTTTGTTCCTAATACAAGATTAAATATAACATACTAATAACTGTCACAATCTCAGTGCAGGATTTTATTTAACAGCTTCTTTTAACTACAGCTTGGTTTCACTGCAGCAGTTAGCCCTTTATAAAATTCTTTGTTGCCTTGTACATTTTCATCAAAAAGTTTTTTATACGTGTTACAATCTTTTAACTTCATGAGCAAATTCATTACAAAACACGTAGATAAAACAAATTCAATATAATCCAAGACACAAAGTATCCATTTAGCATTCCTGTAGTTAATAGTCCCTTACATGCCAAGATGCACAACAGATCTAAATGAATTAGAAAGTAACTACACAGTAATAATATAATGAGAAACGTCATTCCACTCCATGAACAATCATTTATCCCACTTCGTTATATCATTTTTGTAACTGAAAACTCTCCTGTAATATATACTATAGGTCCGAAATTTTTATATCAGCTGACAATTGAGACTGTTCTCAATCCCTTCCAAATCCAGCACATTGCTCCAGCAGGGTCACCTAGATAAGGCTGCCCAGAACTGTGCCCAGTTGGGTTTTGAAAATCTCCAAGGATGAAGAGTCCACAGCCTCTCTAGGGAACCTGTGCCAGTGTTCAACCAGCCTCAAAGTGAAGAAGGTTTGTCTTGATTTTTTTTTTTTCCTAATTTACAACTCAAGAAAACACATTCACTAAAACAGAGCAAGCTTTAAGAAGGGCAATAACAAATTCTCATTTACCACAAGACTCCTCCTCCTCTACTACTACACCTCCACATGAGCTCATCAGCTGAGTAATACTACCATAGTTATCTTCATGAGTATTTATGTAAAAGTACTCATTTCCTTTGCTTTGTCGTATGATAACACACTATCAGTGGAAAACTCAGTAGTTTGAGAACAAAAGATTGCAGTAGGAGCCACATATGGCAATATTAGAAAGCAAACAGATTAGCAAAGCTCCACCCTGCTAGCCCCTGCTCAGCACTCTGTTTGAGCATGTATTTAATATAGCTCCTTAAACCGAAGCTGATCATCCTGCAGCAAACAAACAAAAGCTTTTACTCCTGTATTTTTCTAGAGCAAAGAGAAAAAAAAAGGTATTTCTAAAATAAAAGGACAATATAGAATATCAACCCAGTTTCAATAACTTGGTTTTTGTGAGAGATTCATACTTTTATTCAGATTCACTGAAAAACAAACCGTTGTTAACGTTATGTCAACATTAGCTCCAAAAATCAACTCTCAAATTCCCAATGTATCAACTACAGGAGATGAAGGGAAATCAATGCCAAGAAGCAAACGTGAAAGATTATCTTGCTGTTATATTATTTACATTATTTTCTAACAGTAGTATAAATTGGATTTGAACGTCCTACTAAAGTAGCATACGTACTTCTGAAGGGAGAGACTTTCATTCAACTTATCCAGACAATTTTTAGGAACTATTAATGCACTGAACTTTATTGACCCGCTGAAGCAAAAAAATAGGACTAAGCATTTAAACTACTCAGATTTTTAATTAATCTTATTTTTAATCATCATAAAGCACTCAATTGAGAAAAAGGCAGGCAAGGTACGATATTTTTAAGTGGTTAAGTAAATGTAATATTTAGACCTATTTAAGCCAATTCAAGAGACTTTGGGAAGCTATAGTTGATCCCAAAGTATACGTCTCCTCACTTTAGGACCCATTAACCATAAATATACATGAGAATAAATACCCATTAAACAATAACCCTTGTTGATTTTAATGATATGTTTTAATGAACAGTTACTGGTTAGTACCTGCAGACATTTCAGACCACAACTAAGTACTGAGAATGTCTCATAGGCTTACCAAAATCACTCACAGCTGAGGTCTAATGCCTTAAAAAAACCCTATGCTTTAAAAATAATTGCCTCATACAACTTTATAACATCTTTCAGGGCAGATAAAACAACTGAAGGACCAGTAGGAACAAAAATATGTTTCAAACCTCTTATCATTTTCCCTCCTGATACATTTATATTAGATTAATTAAATGCACTTAAAAAAAAAAAAACACCAAACTAAAAAACTAATTATCTACTGTAAAAGCCACAGATATCCAGTAATGCACGGTAAGGTACAGGTGGAAAGGTTTGTAGGACTAGAGCTTCAGGGAGATCCTCAGTGACTGAGGCTTTAAACACCACCAGGAAATTTCCAACCTTCATCAGAAATCATCACTTTAAAAAGGACCAATAGCTTCCATAAACACATATCAGAAAGAAGAAAAAGAAAAAAAAAGCACAATCATATATTCCTCCTTCTCTAGGTGTGGTAGCTCCTTTTAAATCAGCTGCCAGTCTGTATTAAAATGCCAGTATAGATTAACATCGTATAATATAGAGATAATTTAACCCCAAATGCATTAATTCACCATTAATGAAGGTATCAAAATCTGTGCAAAAATTCAGAAAAAGAAAATTCCACCTAAGGAAAACGGACAACGCTATGAATACCTGGTAAGGGCTGTTGAATAATTTTCTCCATCTCGTTTACAATTTCTTGACGAACTCTGAAGTCATCATCTGATATGCCTTGTTCATTTGCTGCCTCAATGAGCGTGAAACTCAGAGCAGCCAACTGGGCAGAAGAGGGGGGTGGGAGGGCACGCAGCTCATTTTCTTCTTGTTTTTCCTGAATAATTGTTGGATAATAAAAGTAAAAGCTGATATTTTAAGAGAAAAAGGTTCTCTCATATTATTGCATGATACTAGAACGTACTGTTTGCTGTGTGTGTTCTTCTATTTACATGGTATCCTTACCAAACACTTTCAAATGCAGGAACTCTGCCCGGCCTTACTGGCAAATATAATAGCGTGGCTCACAGAAATGACAGTAGATGCTCAGTGCTTAAAAGAGAACATGTTGTTTCACAGCTGGCAACTGCGGAGGAAATCTGCTGTGTTAGATTCCTGAACCACATTTTCTGACAGCACTGAAACAGAAGTCACCCAATGAAATGAAAAGCTGCAATTGTTCCTACATAATAAAAGTAACTCATCTGGGAAAGTTTTCTGGAGTCACACAGAGTTTTTTTCAGAGTGGACTGTACTTGGAGGAAAGATGTCAGAGGCAGAGAACTTCCCAGCTCCAAGAAGCTTTGGCAAGTTGAGTCCCACTGCTGCCTAAACAGCTGGTGCCAGAAAGTGGTATTTTTAGTGCATCAAATTATAATCAATTCCATCCAACAGCAAGAAATATGTCAAATGCATCAAGGCATTTGGGACTAAGTACAACAATCACTTGTTTCACAAATTCATCAACTAAATGAAGTATGTGACTGGCAACAGAACCAAATAATAACTAGCAAATCCTTATGCACTAAGAAAACAGTCCTGTATTAAAATGTTTGGTTAGTTCTAGGCTGCATCTCTCAACTCTTCTGTTCTTATTTGAACAACTTTAGCATAAGAAAGAATATGTGCATTTTTAAAGGGCTGAGTTTTTTTTTTTTAATGTCACTGGATTGGGTTTTTTCTTGAGTGTGGAAGCCACAGCTGCTGCTGAGCTTATTTGATAGTCATGTATCTCAGAGTTAAAGCTGTAAATAGGTATAATTTATGATGTAACATTTAGACACCTACATACCTCTTATCACTGTAATGTCTTCGAATAACTTTATGTTGTATGCCACAAGTGTTAAAAACTGAAACAGCTCCCTGACCTCTAGCATTTCCATTCAGTGGAAAAGAAGCCTCATGCCTCAATTCTTATCTCCAAGCCCAGACGAAAAGCATGGTATGAAAGTGCTTCTATATTGGAGCTGGTTTCTTACTGGTTTTTTTTTTTTTTTTTTCCATGATGCAATTTAGCAGACAGCAAGAAAACCATAATCGTTTACAAATAATAACTGAACATAACACAAAAATGTTACTTTCTGAAATGTAATGGGTTTATTGCATTCAGAGTTTTCCAGGTGAGGGCTCGCATGTATGACAGAATTAGTGCATTAATTGCAAACAGAAGTATGGTAAGAAATACTCCTGTTTCTGTGTAAGTAATTGACTGAATTTGGGGGTATGGTTGTAGAAAGTAATTTTAACTATCTGAATCACAAAACCCTTTCTACTTGGGAATTTGTAGCTCCTCATCAGCATTTATAAAAATGGATTAGTAAGAAAATCCACGGGCCCTGTATTGAGTTTCATGCATGTAATAGTCCTTTAAAGCACAGCAAACAGTAACACCACGGTATCTGATAAGGAAATTGTCTTTCTCTTTGAAAGCCTTAGAACCATTTTTCATATTCAGATTGGACAGGGCTTTAAGCAACCTGATCCACTTGAAGGTGTCTGTGCACATGCCAAGGGGGTTGGAACTAGATGATCTTTAAGGTCCCTTCCAACCCAAACCATTCTATGAT
>JAVSBS010027874.1:0-16069 GCA_033124195.1 Coracias cyanogaster | reverse complement strand
ATTCATATATACTCTTATTTGAATTATAATTACCTAATGGAGAAGTGAACCCAGAGGCAGACAGGTGGGAGAAACAGAGGCAACAGGCTGTAGTAGAAACACCACCCAACCAGAAGTATGGTGGTTTTCTCCTATATCTAATAAGTAACTCAACCTACTTTTTCAAGGCGGGAGATATAATCTCTTTCCAGACGTTCTTCAGCTTGTTTCAATCCCAGTTGCTGTTCAGATGTCAGATTAGATTCATCAATAACAGTGGTGTTTTCTAAATAATCAGCTTCCAAAGTATGTTCTTTAGTTGATTCAGAATTCTTTATTTTACCTAGAGAAAGAAATAGTTATTTTCTTCAGAGTAACTCAAGGAGAGGAAAACTGAAAGTTAGTGTACAGAGCAGTTAAGAGCATCTCACTAAGGAGCTGGACACAAATTAGAGCTATATTTCATTTTTTTGTCCAAAAAGAGACTTCCTGGATTAGTCCACTAGTAAGAGTGGTATCAAAAAGAGGAAAAAAAAAAATTAACCAATTAATTTTGTCTTTCAGTCATAACTTCATAGCCTCTATGAAGTTCTCCAAGGCAAGAAAGGGGGTTTTTCTGTTATGCAGAATGGAGCATGCAAGGTCCTAATGCTCTACTATAACAGAAATAAGACATATCAGGCTTGGAATTTTGCACATATCTTGTTTTGTTAAGGCAACAGTCATAGAACTGCCTTAAAGACATTCACCCAAATGACCTTACAGAGGCAGTCATCACGCATTTGAACCTCTCAATTTAGAAGGCTGCTAGAGTCACACCTGAACACGCTGTGACACCTTGCCACCCACGGCTAGCAACCACGGAGCTCTGGAACGTGGCTACCCACAAACACGCAGGTCCATTCTGAAAGGCCAGTTCCTCCACATGCCTATGAATCGTTCATAGTCCACTAATCTGAACAAACATCTACATCTTAAATTATTCCTGTAGTTTTTACATCAGCAAAAATGAGAGTTACTTGTGTTTTGGTTTGGTTTTTTACCTTTTTTCTTTCCTTTCAAATGAGATCTTGCCCCCCAGACTAGCTAGGAATCAAAACTGAGCAAATTTTCAAGATCCTATTTCTCAGTGACAGATGGTCCCTACAGCACATGATGGTGGTCTACAAAGAGCTGATCAGAGGATGCTACCGCTTCAACTTGGTTTTCCTGTTAGATTTTTTTAAGATAGTTAAAAAGAAGTATGGACTTTAGTATTTTCCTAGTATTTCCACACAAGGAGCTGCTGTAGCTGTTGCAATAGTGGGAAATACTTCAGTACTTTAAGACTGGCACACCATCTTAAAACAGTATTTTTATTAGAAAAAGCTGCATTCTGGAAGCATGATAAATTCTGAACTAAGGAGTTCACATGAAGTGAGGAAAAGCTTTATTCACATATTTAATTGCGAAACTGCAAAATATGTTAAGAATTGAACACTCATAAGGGTAACCACTGATGGATGGTACATATTCCAGAGCTCTCTACATCAAAAAGCCAAAACGTATTTTACACATTTTTAGTAACAAAGAGAGAAAAAAAGGTAAATATTTTCCCCCTACCTATAAAAAACACAACAAACTTTTCTTGCAGATTTTCCCCCTGATCTTTCTGAAAAGCTGTAATCGGTGGTATTTCCATAAGTGGCAAAGACATTATGAAAAGCTCCTCCCTCCCAAGACACTATACTTACAAAATTGTCTGAAACCCACGCACAGTAAGCATCTTGCAACGATGTTTCGGTCTCAGACAAGAGAGAAAAGGACAGCTATTATCATAATCTCTTATTCTCCAAGTAATATGCTTCTATTAATAGTATGTTCTCTCTAAATGCAATCACCAACTTATTACATGTGAGAAAATTACGCAAATAGAAACATTTCAAAGCCCATTTTAGATTGTTAACAATTTTACCAGAAGAAAACTGAATAAAGCAGTGTTGAATAATACTCACTGAAGTCATCAGGCTTGTGTTCCATTTTTCTTTGATCTGAAGCAGGCTTACCGGGATCACCAGCCTGATCAACACCAGTCTTCAAAGTATGAACTCCCAGTGGATTTTCCAACGCTGGTTTCCCTTTCTGTGCAGCCGTCAAGGTTCCTGTACCGACCCCGTTCCCCGAAACATGGGAGCCTGGAAAGTTTTCTCCCACTCGTTGAGCTTTTGCCTGCTTCAGGTTTTCCACTGCTGATGATAAATTAGAAATTTTTTTTGCTTTTCCATGACTTCGATCCTGAACAGTTGACCCCGTATCTTTAGTTCCAGGATTACAACTATTGACTTTGCATGATTTATTTTCTCCTTGTTTTTCAGAACAAACATCATTTTGTTTACTTTTTTTGCTGCTATTCCCACTTGGAGAACTTCTCCCAACATCCTTCACAGATTTGTCATTTCTATTATGTTTATAATTTTGATTATTTGTAACTTTGACTGCTTTGCCCTCCTCACAGACAAGACGGACAGACTTCCTTGGGTCATGATTTCCATTCTTTGAGCTCTTGGCCTCTTCCATTATAGTGAAGACCTGCTTCTCCTGTCTCTTGAGACCGCTTGAAGTGCAATTCTTCCAGCAATTTGCAGTTGATTTTAAATCCACTGTGCAGGCAAGGATTGTAGCTGATTGTCTACTGAAGAAATAATGATAGACATTTTTAAACTGAAGGAAAAATATCAAACCTCTATGTAGACAATGCATTAAAATAAACCTCTCTGAAGTGTAACTATAAATGATTACAGGAAGCATGTTCCCCCCCCCCCGGCATAAGCGAATTTTCATAATAGTCATTAAAATTTTGATCATCTTGACTTCTGTTTAAAAGAGGAGGAGATATGAAGAGAGAAAAAAACACAGAACGTGGTAAAAAAACAGTGATAAACCTGCCAACAGCTTGCTTTTTTCTCTACTTCCTATTTTTGGCTTTCTGAAAAAACCAAGAACCAAGATGTCTGCAACTATACTGGAAAAAAAAAAAGGAATTAACACATCTAAAAACTACCACTAATAAACATACAGCTCAAATTAGCCACTAGAGAAAACTAATTCAGTTTCTAGCAAGCAAGGTCCATTTTCTTAACTCATTTTAAAAATAAGTATTTAGAGAGAGAGCTTAAAGTATTAATAACAAACCTGACCTACCACCTGTATCCACAGTACTTCAGTGTATTTCTGACACATACAATTCTCATATAAGTTAACTGCCATCAGCTAAAAAAAAAGATTTATAAAACTATAGCAAGATAGGGAGTTTGGAGTTTCTCTCCTTCCTGTCCACCTATGTATTTGGTAGGTAAAAGCCTACATAGAAGTCAAAGAAATTTCTGGGTTTTATATAAATTTACATTTCATTTACATCAAAATAAGTAGTTTATCATTTAGTGAAAAAAAAGCATTAATAGAAAAGTCAATGAATTACAACTATTAGAAGTGTTGCAATGTCTTTTGTACTTAAATAATAAGGACCAGAAGGAAGGATCTGATTAAAATGTCTGATTTAAAAAACCAAAAACAACTTTCTGAATATTGTCAGTATAAAGGACAGGTTTTTTTTTTCAGTCTATAACTGTGTCTCTCATTTGAAAGAGACTCAAATAAGAAAATACTTCAAGACAGAAAGAACACACTAAAAAGCACTAATTTTAAGACTCTAGTGACATAATTGAAAATACATACTCTTTCAAAAATGAAAATAAAAAACAAATAAAACCCATGAGAACTTCCATTAAGTTAATGTTAGCACCACAGTCTTCAGTAAAACATAAAACTTGAAAAAGGAAAAAAAATAAATCCATATTTTTAAATTCATTCCAACAACTATTTTATCTCACAAATACATTTAGTTAATACCACAAATATTTTCTATCAAACCTTGATTACACCTGGCTCTTACATCTAGACCAAAAGTCAAAGACCAAAAATTTGTAAGATTAAATAGTATTTGCCTTTGGATTGTAATTAGTCTTTCCCATAGCAATTCTTATTAGCTCAGCAGTGAAACTACTGCCCACCTGGACCTCAGCTGCTGTGGTAAGAAGAGTCCAGGGTCCCCACTGGTTGGCCAAATTATTCTAGCCCTGACCACCAGTATAGAGTACCGCTCTACAGACTGGTGAGATGTTATAGCTATGTACAGAACATCACTATCTTTAAACTACACTGTGAATTTTTTTTAATCCAATCAAAATGAGAGCAGGTTGGTTTTTTTTTTAGTTGCTTAACTTGAAGAGGGAGGAAAAGGTACGAAAAAGCACACATCAATTCGACTTGCATTTCCGGTTCATTTCTGACACCCACGTCACCCTTCAACTCTGGACTGGAGTACACAGAGGCCACACTCCCACATCCACTGGAAAGCAGCGTAGGTCAGCACCAACTCCGACAGGAGCAGTAACACCCTTTCTCCTACCCCAGCTACTTACTCCGACTCCTTGAGCTGCTCCTTCCCTCGTGCAGTGAACAGAACCGGAAAACCAATCCAGCTTAACGTAAAGCTGGCACAAGGGAGGAGGAGGAGCAGGAGCTGGTAGTAACAAACAACTAGTAGGGTGTGGACAACTTCTCTTGGCACCACTTTCAGCTTAAAGGTACCATGAAACTCCGGCATTGGAGGAAAAGTGGGGCTTCATTTTGCTCTGCTTTTTCTAAGTGTCAAATTGTTAGATATATATTTTGCAAAAAGGTTTAAAAAAAAAAATTCCACAAAAATTCTACCATAGGCTCAGGTGATTTAATCTCACCCATTCAATAAAATATACAGCTATATATTCAAAGAGAATATATAAGCTTTAATCAAACGTACAAATGTGACAAGGAAAAAATAACTAAGGAAACTGATAGTAAAAACAGGTAATAAATTGAGTACTGTGGTAACTTTACATATCAAGACACTGTAATCAAACGCAAGCAGTCAAGTTTAAAAAGCACAGATATATTCTTTATTCCTAAAATACATGAATAAAGATAGGTCATGAAAATTCATAAGAATACTTCATACAGAAAAAAAGTTAAGAGTTCCACAATGACATTCAGAATCTGAAATGCAAATGTAATGATAACGTTGTACTTTGGGATTTTTGTTGCTTTTTGCTTTTATTTTTCTTTTGCTGCTTAATACTGAAATGATTTAGCAAACAAAAAATAATCTGAACTGCTGTGACATATTCAATAATAACCACATTGCCTTCTCAAAAAGAACTAAACCAACTAATGAAACTTAACATGAAAAACAAAACAAAGAGACCACTACTAAACCTGAGACAGTCTTAAAAAGATCCTTTCTCCTTTGTCAGATGTTGTCCATCTATGTATGAGAGAAGGGAGCGAGGGAAATGGAAGGAGGGAAAGGAGTGCCTCCGAAATGAATAACATGGTTGGAAACAAAACACTGGGGTGGAGTGAATCAGCGCTGAGGTGGCACCAACGCAGAAACATGGATGGTACATCTTAATTCAAAAGCTCAGGCTCATACCAAATTGCCAGAGCTGGAACCAAAGAAGCATTTTCTCCCAGGCAGGCTAGCAACAAAACCAGAGTCTTCCTCCTGCATCTGCAAAGTGGGATTGATTAACCTGCTGTAATCATGTCAGCATATTTCATTTATTCAATACCCTGTGTTACAGGGGACTTGGTGTCCCCTGCTTTCTGAATGTACAGTGCCAGCTACTCCTCTGAAATCTAGCTCAACTCTTGGCTCTTTGTAGAAAAATAATCTGGCTGAAATACAACAGCTTGAGGTCAGATAAGATACCATCTGAACTCAAACTCTAGAAAATTATTAAGCCTATACATACCTACAACAATCAAATTAAAAACGCTTAAAATCAGCTTTGATTTCACTACTGTAGAATTCATTTTAGGCTCACGAATCGAAGGAACGCAATTGTTTCACTTTCATTTCTGCCAGTTTCTTTTGTTTCCTCCTTCTTGCAGACTAGCAGTAGAAAATTCTGCATTTGAATTGCAAAAACTCAGGGTAATGCTCACTTCCAAACAGGAAAAAACCCAAACACTTTCAAGAAGATATTTCTACCCATTTGCTCTTCCACTCCTTCCTCTCAAGTTGTTCAACTGTATTTGACTCCTTCAAAAGCCTACATTTTGAGTCAGACTTTGCCATAACAGGGCCTCTTCAAAGATGAAGGCCAATTTAACCTGTGAGCTCTTGCGTTCAAGTTGCTCTTTTGCAAAGTGTTTATTTTTCAATCATTTAAATAGCAGCAGAACTGAATATACTTGGTTTCGTATACATTTATTTTGTGCTTCTCTGTCACTCTTAATCACAGCCCATTGGGCAAGCAGAGGAGACATGCTGGGGCTGAAGGAACATAGACACTGACTTGTTCTTTATGACAGCATACAGAAACTCAAACTTTTGATGTTACTTCAAATATGTTCTTAAATTTGGTCCCAACTGGTTGAAATGTCCAAAAGTAATGACAAGAGGATAGAAGAGCAACTAAAGGGAACAAGAACAGTCTCGTAAGTTTTGTTTCCCCAGAGAGTACTAGATTAAATATAAACACCGAAAGTAATACAAACATAATTGTTATCACCCTCTTTCTACAAAGTGCTCACTCCTTTGAGATAGAGGAACCTGTACTTTATCTGAGACCTGCTTTTATCTGTCCCATTATGATTGTCCCTTAAACTCAAATCTCCCCAGTCAGCCTTCCAACCATAAGTGGGGTGATTAACCTCAGTCTCCCTCGTCTGATTGCCAACATAGCCCTGCTGAACTTCCTCAACAAAAATAAAAAAGTTCAGCAAACAAAGGTTGCAGCCACAGAGAAGAACAAAATTAAAGGTTGCGTTCTGTACTCTGCTCACATTGCAGGACAGGTCATGCCTACAGACAGCCCTGATGTGCTGGGAGGGGTGTCCCTTTTCTGGACTGTTTACAGCCTGAGGCCCATTTTTGTGTCTGAGAACTTCCACGAATCATTCAAGCTTCTCTCATGTTCTATACTAATTGTTTTTAAAAGTTACCCCACATTTACGTTTGTTTTATGATAACCTAGACATAATTTAGTACAAACTATTATTGATCCTTGATATTTTCCAAACTACTTTAAAACTTATCAGAGATTACTGGCCACTAAAGCGCCTCAGGCTCCACCAGCAATAAACCCATTGGTATTCTTAGTAACAAGCCTAAGTGCTACACTGTTTCAGACCTTCCAGTTTCTATAGGCTATAGAATTGAGGCTAGTAAGTATACTACTACCACAATCTATCTAGAAGAAAGCCAGCGCAGCACCCACAAAATTAAACACACCCAACAGGGATGCAACTCGCTACTCTGCAACATGCAACTCTGGGCTTGGTGAAGAACGTAGCTCAGTAGGAAGCTCTGATGTTGTAGGTACAATGCGGAGGACTGAAAATAAACAAGTACGTGACATAACTGTAACAGGATTGCATCTGAATTGCAAAAGTACTGCTGAGTAACTGAAGTAGTAGGAAAGGCTTTGCTTGGTATAAAACTTAGTAATATATGTTGGTGCAAATATCTTAAATTATGAAACGAGCAGAATATGCTGGATAGGAGATCCACACAAGATAGGCTTGTCACAGATTATCCTCTCTTTGCATTGACACCCGCTGTCTTTTCCACAACACAGCATGACTCACTGAGAAGGTAAGAAAGAGGCACATCAACTGCCAAGAACTACTGCTTTCTGAACCTACGGGTGTCATCACCTGCTGATGACTCCTGTTCCAAACTCAGGAAAGCCATCTTCTCCCAGTCACACCAGCTGTGTAACTAAAGTAGTTACAACGGCTTCCCCTACCTCTGCATTTCACATAAAGGTTCCTAAGGCTTTAGGACATTTTGGTTCTGATCCTATGTTTTACTGCAGCAGTCCTTTAAACATGTCACAATCAAGGTAGGCAAGCACTGAAGCCAGAAGAGGGGTACCACCTGCCTCAAATGTCGCTCTATGCTGTAAGACACACGCTGTAACCAGATCAGGAAACTGAGCCAAGGTACCTCGAACTTTAAAAACAAACACACACAACATTTGTACCAAAACAGAAGAGTATGCTGGAAAAAAAACAGTACAGCATTGCATAGGTTTAAAGCCTTTCAGATGTTAAACCTGCTTCCAGAAGCCTGAATTGATCATGAAACTGGCTTAAAATAGCTGCTATGCATTTAAACTCTATTTATCCATCCTATTAAACCTCCATTTGTACTTGGCACTTACAATAAATAAAAATGCAACAGTATGTATTTGAGGCACAGGAGTTTATCTGGATCTTGTATTTAGGCAACAATGATCCCTTCACCCGAGCTCTAATCCTTGAGGAAGGGACAGCCTTTGAACTACTTCATACCAGTCGCAAACTAGTTGACCAACTACAGCTGAAGCAATAGGGATCTTCTACTAGTATCCTTACACCAGCTTTACCAGGGCCCAGCGCTTTCACTAACAGAAGAAATATGCTGAAAACCACTTCTTTAGAATTCTGTCAAGAATACATCCATAGAGCTGGCACATAGACTGAGTCCAACAGGAACACAAAACTGATCTCAGACTCGTAAGTCAAGCTTTACTAACACCAAAAACTAAAATCTGAAAGTTACTTCTTGCTGGAGATACTATTTGATACATCAACAGAAATAAAAAATAAAACCTAAGAAGATCTGGTAATTTTTTTTTCAAATATTTGCTAAAACACTAGAACCATAATTATGAACCAAGGATACAGTATGAGTAAATATACATGTTGGCATGCATCTCTGGGAAAAAAAAAAATTAAAAAGTAAAAATTACAATGCATATGCATTGTTACTAAATTTAGTTAGTAAGTTTTTAGTACTTCTAAGTTAGATGAGTTACTGATTATGATTTATGTGCAATTAAACAATTTATCAAACAATATACAATATAGTCTTAATGTGCCAAAAGCACCAGCAATGTTGACTTCCCCTGGCTTTCTTCCATTCTGCAAGTTCGTTCACTAAGCAAATTGCAGGATCCTTCTTTCTGTGAGTTCACAGTACGCAGTTCACAGTATTACGTTATTTCATTAAGATAGGGACAAAAATTAAGTTAATTTAGTAGAAATGCTTTGTAAAATTTCAAAAGCAAGCATTACGACTAGAAAACCAGATATACTCTCAGCTGGGCAAAATTATTAACTGCCTTATGGTAGCAATATGAATAAAGAATCCAAAACCATGACTCTGACAAGCTGATCCATAGGACATTTAACAGGAGCTCCCCAGGGATATCTTGCTTTCAGGCAGGACACAGGGAAATCCTGCTCCTCTTTCTCCCTGCAGCAGCAATTCCCTTCAGAGGAAGGACCAGGTAAATGCCCCACACCATGCAGGTGCCTCATGGCATCCAGCAGATTCTTTTCCTCTGTTAGTTGAGATATGAGAGAAAAGTTAAGCTGCCTTCTGTGCAAGAAGAGAACGCAGAAGGAACTTTCTGATCCCTCTGTACGTATCTTCTGGGCACATATCCCCATACCTATGTTATGGAAAACTGCAGTTTCATCCCAAAATTAACTTTATGAAGCTATTTTCACTAAAGTAGAAAATTATTTTAAAAGCTCACTGCAAAGCTGTTTCTAAAGGAGACCTCTCACTCCTAATATAGCATCTTCTGCCAGATTCTGTAATTAAGTCATACTTCCACAGCTGGTTTATTTTTCTTGTCACGGAAATAATTATGTCATAACTATCTGGGGTAAGACTACCCAAAAAGCACCTACTGAAACTGAGAGCACAAGGCAAACAAAACCAGAAATAATGTGTATCCTCTACTTTCAAGCCAATGCAATGACTCTTGAATCCAGGGCATAATCTCAGGAAGCCAAGTGACATGGAGGTGGTATGAATGTAAAAAAAGAAAACCAAAAACATTATTAGATTCCTACTTAGATACAACTACCTTTTTAATCTACTAATCCCTGCCCTAGCCTAAACCTGATTGTATTGTTTGTCTGCACGTTACAAGCTTGTCCTCCTTTGATATACCCAGAAAACAACCTTAAAAGCAAGAAGGCCTCAGGTAACGTGACACATTCAGCCAACTGGCACATCACAACATATTGCAAAAGCAGAACAGTTGTGCAGCTGTATTTGTATACAAGATAAACCAACAAAAGAGCACAAACCCATAGGCAAAGGGATGCCTGGGGGTCATTTCAGGCACATCACAACCCACGGAAAGAACCTCTTGCTTTGGCAAGAGCCGGCGGAGGGGCCACAGCTCGTAAGGACAGCCCGGGACAGGGGGGCACCTCCCCGGGGTGCCTCACCAACTGCAATGGTCTCTCCCCTTCAGCATTAATACTCCTGTGCGTGAGAACAACAAGCTGCAGGCACCCAGCTCCAGCCTGGCAGAGCCGGCGGGCGCGCAGCCGGGCACGGTCCTCATCCGGCCCGCCCGCCTGGATGCGGCCGTGAGGCCGGCGCCGGCTCCCCGCTAACCTTGGGGGCCGCCCTCTCGCCACCCCCCGGGGCCGCCACCACCGCCGCCCCCGGCCGGGTGTGCGGAGCAGCTCCGGCGCCGCCAGCCTGCCCGGGCGCGGGATCTGGAGGCCGCGATGGACCGTTTTCAGCGGCCGCGGGCAGCAGAGCCGGGGCAGGGTGGAGCTGGGGCTGAGGCGGGGGGCGCCGGCGCGGACAGGCCCCCCCGGAGCCCGCCTCCCTCCGCCCCGCTCGGAGGGAGAGAGCAGAGCGCACCCAGCCACCCCCGCCCCTCGGGGGAGGCCCGGGCAGCTGGGCGGAGCCCCCCCCCGGCCCCTGGAGCCCGGTACCTGGCTGCGGCGCTAGGGGTGCCGGGGCTGCGCCCCCGCCATGCCCGGCTCCAGCTGCTGGAGGCCCCGACGCCAGCGGCTCAGTCCGGCCCGGCCGCCATGTCAGCCGCGCCGCGCGATGCATTGTGGGGCGAGGGCGGGCGGGAGCGCCCGGAGGGCGGGCGGGCAGACAGGCACAGGGCTACAGCCGGCCCGGCCCGGCCCGGCCCGCATCGGCACCAGCCGCCGGAGGAGCCCCCTCTGCGCCCCAGAACCCCCTCCGCTGCCGGAGTGCCCCCCTTCCCACCTCCCCCGGTGTTCAGGCCTCTCTCCCCCGGTACCACCGCAGGAAACGGGGATGTGGGAATAAGCAGCTACGGCTTTTTCTTTAATCCGTCCCCTACACGGCCACCTTAGCTTTTTTCCCATTTTCCCCCTGTTTTTCATGCCAGGCCTCTTCCCCACGCCCGCCAGTCCCTATGGAGCAGGGTTAGGGCCTGCCGAGAGGGCCTGCCCCACGCCGCGGCCGGGGCCTCGCTTCCCCCTCCTTCCCCCTCAGTGCTGCTCCCGACGCCGTTTGGCGGAGAAGGGCGGGTGCGCTCCACACAAAGCAGCCTGCGGTAAACAGGGTTCACGCTTGGGGGAAATGGCTCCTGGCTCCCTGACCCTGGCTGTGGAGCTGGCTCCGGCTGAGCTAGGGACAGCGTCCTGGCCAGCGTGTCTGCTGGCAGCCTTGCAGGTCTCGGGGGACAGGAGCAGGCCGGCCTGGCTCTTGGCACTGCTGGAGGGTGACCTAAAGAAATTGGCAAGTGCTTGCTTAAGGCAAAATCTCTCTGTGATCCAGGACAGTCCTACCCCTACTTGGCAGTGAAATGTCATGTTGGCACCTCCTAGCCCAGGCTGAGGAGGCCTTTCTAGAAAAAAAAGGCGCATAAAAGATAAACATTAAGCTACTAAAGGTGTTCAAAGGAAAGTATTAAAAATAATGTGAATAGTAGTGCTGGAAACACTACCTCAGAGGGTCCATGTAGGTAAACGAAAGTTGCAAAATCTGTAACACTGGATTCTATAAATACTGGCAAGATGTATTTGTGAATATACTGTGAAGTCAGTGTAATCCTTAGAGCTAATCTGCTTTTTTGTGGTTCGCTTGAAGTTCACGTTTTATGAAGTGGGTAGCTCAGGGTATCCGCTACCGGGATGTAGTGCAGAGCTTTCACCTTGAGGAACATGGGCTGATCCAATCCAGCTCCGCAGTGACAGAAGTGGCCGCGCTGCGATGCTGTCTGGGGACAGCTGAGGTTAGCTGGGTGGTGGCTTCAGTCTAGTCCTGTTTGACAAGGATTTTTAGTCGGTTTAGTAGGCCAAAGAGTAAATCGCAAAAGTAACTAAATTATACATGTTCCTGCTGGATACAGTCCTAGATCAACATTTAGACATGGGAGCAAACACATGCCTGTTTGCAAACCTGACTGGCATTTTTCCTGCAGGCTGAAATTCATTAGAATATATCACATTTAGTTCAAATAGTTGCATAAACCGTAATATGAAATGTTAGCGCAGTTTGGCTCTGAAAACTTGAATCGTTCTCAAGCCAACAGTCTTTGACATTGTCTCTCTCTCTCTGTGTACTCAGAAACAATTATTCCCTCTTTGCCAATGTTAAAGAATGTTTTATTGCAGGGAGCAATATAGAAACATGCCAGTAAAAGAGGAAGCTAAATTCTATTGCCAGGTGGCCATTAAAATTTTAAAGAATTCCCAGTTCAGTACCTGTGATCAAAAACTTTCAGATTCTGGGCTGAGTTGGTAGGAAAAATTGTAATTCTGAAAACCACTAAATTTTATCTAGAAATCAGAGACAATCATAAAGCTGTAGGAAGTGGGTTTTATAAAGTCCCTTTCCAGAGAAAAACCTTTCTTGTCTCACGTTGCCATGTGATGCCTCATCTTTAGTCCCATACCCAAACTACTATAACTTTATGCCGCAAAAATTGTGAGCGTGTCTCTCTTTTTAATTTTCTGGCCAAAAAATTCTTATGTGGAATTATTTTCATCACTGGAATGATTTTTTAAATTATTTTTAGGATTTAGTAGGTTTTTACAATTTATTTAAATGTATACACTACATTAAAGCCCTGTTCTCTGTCTCCAGCTGTGTCTGGAGAAAGTCTAAAGCTTCTTAGATAATTTATTTATAGGATGAGGAAATCATACTGAACTATCATGTAAAGGAAAGGTTCTTAGTCAATATCACAGCCAGGAAAGTACACAGAAAGATAGATAGCACTTATCTGTGAAGATGAGAACTTCAGATTCTTAGCACAGCCTATCTTCCCCATAGACAGCATGGTAGAAGACCTTCCATCTATGTATTTTTGCAGCATATTGCATTGTTTCTGGATGCTGGATATCTACTTAAGATGAGATACATAAAAATGTGAAAAATCTGAAATGTTTAAAATCTATAATTACATTTTTCAACTAGTTCTTCACTTACAGTAATGCCATTTATGCTTAAATTACCTAACCAAATTTAATCAGGATGTCAAAGATCTACCAAAACTTAGTTTAACAATAAAAAAAAGTGAGATTACAAAATGTAATTTGCTCTTCAAAAGATTTCCAATATGCCTTGGATGTGCCACGTAATCGTTTCCTGTAAATCACTACATTTTGCTTTTCTTTGCCAAGAATCACCAGAGTCATAGGCACGGAGGACCAGTTTCTCGGTCCAAGAAGAAATCAATGACCATCAAATGCTTTCTATTGTTGTTACTTTATATATATACAAATCCTTTTATTCCACCAGGTATAGTAGCAGATTGTACACAAATGGCTACTTTTTCTTGCAGACCACCCAAGAATGGTGAAGCCGTGGTTTGGCTCTGTGTATCTGAAAGCTTTGGTACCAAATTCAGTTCCTGATCACAGAGTCACAGAGGGGTAGGGGTTGGGAGGGACTTCTGAAGATCATCTAGTCCAACCCCCTATTGATCAGATTCCCCCTCAGCCTCCTCCAAGCTAAACAGACCCAGCTCCCTCAACCTTTCCTCGTACAGTAGGTGCTCCAATCCCTTAATCATCTTAGTGGCCCTGTGCTGGACTGTTTCCAGTAGTTCCCGGTCCCTCTTGAACTGGGGGACCCAGAACTGGACACAATACTCCAGATGAGGCCTCACCAGGGCAGAGTAGTCCCTTGACCTGCTGGCCACACTTCTCTTAATGCACCCCAGAATGCCATTCTTGCCCGCAAGGCCACATTGTTGGCTCATGGTCAGCCTACTGTCCAACAGGACTTCCAGGTCCTTTTCTCCAGAGCTGCTCTTTAACAGGTCAGCCCCCAACCTGTACTGATCCATGGGGTTGTTCTTCCCCAGATGCAGTACTCTACACTTGCTCTTATTCAATTTCATTAGGTTTCTCCCTGCCCAACTCTCCAGCTTGTCCAGGTCATGCTGGATGGCAGCACAGAATTCTGGCGTGTCAGCCACTCTTCCCACTTTTGTATCATCAGCAAACTTGCTGAGGGTATGCTCTGTCCCTTCGTCCAGGTCATTAATGAATATATTGAATAGGGCTGGACCCAGCACCGACCCCTGCGGACACCACTGGCCACAGACCTCCAATTAGACTCTGCCCTACTGACCACTACTCTCTGGGCTCTGTCCTTCAGCCAGTTTCCAATCCACCTCACTGCCCAATCATCCAATTCACACTTCTTAAGCTTGTCTGTAAGGATGTTGTGTGAGACAGTGTCAAAAGCTGTCCTCCCCTTGTCTATCCATTTAGTTATGTCATCGTAAAAGGCTATCAGATTGGTCAAGCATGACTTCCCCTTGGTGAATCCATGTTGACTACACATGATTACCCTCTTTTCCTCTACATTCTTTGAGATTGCACCAAGAACAAGCTGTTGCATCACCTTTCCAGGGATGGAGGTGAGGCTGACCAGCCTGTAGTTTTCTGGGTCCTCCTCCTTGCCCTTTTTGTAGATTGGAGTGGTGCTGGCTTTCCTCCAGTCCTCAGGCACCTCTCCTGTTCTCCAGAACCTTTCAAAGATGATGGAGAGTGGCCTAGCAATGACTTCTGCCAGCTCCCTCAGCACTCGCGGGTGCATCCTATCAGGACCCGTGGACTTGTGGATGTCCAGTTTACTTAATTGATCTCTAACCCAATCCTCTTCAGCCAGGGCAGAGTCTTCCTCTCTCCTGACTTTTGTGGCCTCAAAGGTCTGGGACTCCTGAGAGCTGGCATTAGCAGTAAAGACTGCAGCAAAAGAAGGCATTCAGTAACTCTGCCTTCTCTGTATGCTCCATTATCAGGGCACCCACTTTATTCAGCAGGGGGCCCGCATTTCCTCCAGTCTTCCTTTTGCTTCCAATGTACTTGAAGAAGCCTTTCTTGTTGTCCTTTCTCTCTTCCTTTCTTCTTTCTCGTTCTTAAAATAATCCTTTCAAATCAGCACAGCTAAAAGAGATTTTTTTATCAAGCTGGACTCTTAGTCTGTCATAATTTTGTTTTTTCAAATCATCCTGTTTAAGTCAGAATAAAACTATTTAAATAAAATTATTGTAATCTTTGAGTTATTTATAGATAAAATTATTTACATGTTTGTGAGCTATCTGCTGTGGGCACGGTATTGCTGGAGGTTTTACTTTGGGGAATACATCACCATTTACATTTACCATTTAAGTTGTTTTCTACAGATATTTTGATCTCCTAAAGAAAAGAACTTATTCTCTCCATCTTTTTCTCTTCCTTAAGATAAAATGTCTACTTTTGACTATATTTATTTGAGAGTAATGTAATTTATCAATTTGCTTGTTTGGAACTAGGATTGAATTTGTGTTTGGAAAGCATTTTCCAAAATAACTTTTTTTTTTCTACTGTGGTGAAAGAAATTCAGGAGATTCTTATCTAAAAATCCTAAAACCAATATTGATTATTTGGGCCAGAGTTTGATCATCATCACACTAATGTAAAGTTGACTTATTTCTATTAAAGACAATAGAATTATATCTCGGTAAAAATGATGCATGTAAAATAAAATTAGATGTATACATTTACAATAGCCATTCTGTATGAATGAAATGGTTGCAATGCAAGTTGATCATACTCAGTAAGACAGATCTAAATTTGTCCCACTATGTTTCCTTACACTGAGTTGAGCACATTTGGGTTTTGTTTAGATATAAACAGTTGCATATCTAAAATAATGGAGAACTATTGGCATATGGCTTATAAATAATCAGGCTGCGCGCAATAAACATGCCCAGACAACGCTGCCAAG
>JAVSBS010027873.1:130251-155111 GCA_033124195.1 Coracias cyanogaster | reverse complement strand
CTGCGGCGCCGGGCCGGGGCCGGGGCCGGGCTCCCCCCCGCGGCCGCAGGGAGAGCGGGGCAGCGGGAACCAGCGGGCCCCGGGGAGGGCACCTCGCCACCTCCCCGTCCGCGCTTGGTTCCCCGCGCCCCGCCGCAAGCCCTCCCAAGGGCGGGGGCGCGGGTACGTACCTGCTCCCGAGGAGGCATTTCCAGCTCAGGCCGAGCCCGCCCCGGGCCTCGCCCGGCTTTTATAGCCCAGGCGCTGGAGGCTCCTGCCCTACCTCCATCGGGCGCACGGGGCTGAGCTGGGGGCCCTCGGCAACTCCCCGGGAGAGCTCGGCGGGGCGCCGGGGCTTGCTCTGCATTGCCTCCCCTGCCAGCCGGCTCTTTCCAGCCCCTGAAACAAAACTACACGCTCAGCTTCTTCGCGGCAGAAGAGCTACAACTGCGCATCCCAAACCCAGGAATTCCGCCGGCCTTTGCCGTGTGCCAGCGGGGGAAGCGCACCTCGGGAGCCGGCTGCCCGCGGGGCTGTAACGCGTGTGCACGGGCAGCTGCGGCTCAGCTCTTGCCACGCTTCCCTTTTAGACCGGTGCTTTGGATAGGCAAATTTGCCGGCCTGTAGGAAGTGCTGCCAGTTTTGCCTTAAAAAAAAAAAAAAAGCTTCAAGCAAAAATATTAGCAGCAGAAGACATTTTGGGCTAGGAATCTTAATTGTCTGGAAATCGATGATCTAATTTCGGTTTATTCCGACCGGTGTGGAATTTTATCTCTCTGTGCTGCAATTGCAGGAAATGGGTTCTGGGGAGCCCGGAGATTCAAGTCAAGTACTGGTTTTCAACTGGGAACGTCTTAACTCGTCTGCCTTCCTTTAGGGATAAATAGGAGTGTGACTTTCAAAATTATAGGACAAGCTGTGGGGAGAATTCTGTTGCAATATGGAAAAGGTTGGGGGAAAAAAAAGAACAGCTGACTAGAGGACCTGAAAAATATTTTTTATCTCTAATCGTCATAAATATCAATGAGTCATATTCTCTTGATCCATATGAATGCCCCCATATTTTATTCGCTGCTCTGCAAAACATCCTCAGGCCCAATTATTGATCCTAAATCTCTTTGACTTGTGGGTTAAGTGATCACGAAAAATGTCTTATGTTTCCTATGTGGCATATGTAATTTCTTCCCCAACAGTGGCCACTAAGATCGGCACATGTTTATGTAATAGCCATTCCTGAATGTGACTTTCTGGCAGTTATTTTACAATGGAAAATTTAAGAGATATTTTCAATATTCACCAACAATGGCCACTTTCTCACATGTACCAAAACCAAGTCAGCACTACACTTAAGAGCCCGAGCATGCCAAGCACGAGGGAACTTCACTGAAGGGGTGCGAGAGTGGAGAAAGCGTCAAACTTCATCAGGAAGAGGAAAAGATTTATAGCACTAGCACAGCCGGGGGTTCTGGGTAGCTCTTATTTACTTTGTTCTATTCACAATCTTGCTACTTTTTGTGGTGCTCTGGAGGGCTGTACAGAGCCTGGTCCTCACCCTGCTCATGTCTGAGTCAGGAACACAAGGTCAGGTTGGCAAATAGAGTCAGAGTTCAACCCCTCTTCATTATTTGGCTAAATGGCCTATTTTCAAAGAAACATTGCCCAACTTCCTAGAATTAATCCTGCTGCCATTAACATTACCACAATGAAACTTCCACTTTTTTGTTAAGGAAGAAGAAAGGCTGGATGATGCAATTTCCTTTTGTCAGCAATTGCATTTTTATGAAGAGGTAGCCATAGGCACTTACAGGCCTTGCTGCTGCAAAGGACTTTACTGGACCTCAGGGGCTGCTCAGCAAGGGACAGTTACAATCAGTAACTTGGACCCGCAGGGCCCTAAACTTTAGTTTTCCTAAACTTTCCTAAACATTCCTTATCTAGATTCTTAAGAGAGACCCTTCTGTTTATAATACCACTCCTTAGCCTGAGATATGAAAATCGCTGTCTTGGCATTCAGTTAACCAGTTAATTAATTCCGCAAACTAGCCAAGTTTCTTGTGCTCTTTAATGTAGCTTTAACACCCCACTGACATCTTTTCCTCTCTGCGTCTTTCTCCCCATATCCAAGTCACTGAAAAATATTAACGCTACTCCCTTCAACAGCAACCTTCCCTGCCCAGGAAGAAATAACCTGCCACAGAAAGGTGAGAATTGGGCTTGTCTCCGGGTGGCCCTTATTTAGCTCTGAAACCATTTGCAAAGCAAGGAGTTTCAGCTGTTTCAATATATATGGCTAATACTTTCTTCTTCTTTGGAAATCAACTTTGAGATTAATTGAAGTGAAAACACGTGGTGGGATTTTCAATTGCAGGTAAGAGAGGTGGTTTGACTGTTCAGAGTCATATACATTCAGCTAGAAAGGCTGCGAAGCTTTTCTGTGGGCTCTTATGCCCTTCTTGTTTTAGGGTTCTGAAGCACCTTCAGAGCATGTGGAGGACTCAGTCCCAGCACCTGTGGGAAAGGAGCAACTGCAATTCTGAGGTGAAAAAGAGAGGGATTGGGAGCTGTCTTTGCTCCAAGCCTCTCCATGTCCATGCACTTTAAAACTGGTGCCCAAATGTTTTCCTGCTGAGTTCAGATAAACATCTCCTTCTGTGTGTACAGCATTACCGAGAATCCCCATGCTGCTCTCAGCACTCATGGCTGAGCACTGCATCTACTTATTATCATCTGACGGACAAGGAAATCCAAGAGGAACAAAGACAGTAATATGACTGAAATACAGCTCAACTAATAATCTTACTGGCATGCTTTTGTTTCCAAATGCAATGATCTAGGAAAGCTGAGAAGAAGTATCAAAGAGACTCCGATCATTGCAGAAATTGGTTAAGGTGATGAAGTGTACACACGCACTGAGGGCATAGCCACTTTATTTATGAACTCTTCTCTTGTACCTGCTTTTTTCCCCTGTGACCTTTTCTCTTCCCTGAACCATGGCCTAGCCTGGAACAGTTTCATTTGATGCATCATGCAATATTGGTGTCAAAGACCCCTGAACCATTTTTTAAACCCTGTTAAAAGCTCTGAAACCCACAAGCTGCTGTCCTGATATTCTAAAGATGTCAGCATATCTCAGCATACCAATGTCTCAACATATTGATGCAAACTGAATATTTAGATTATTCTGGTTTATGTGAAATTTTAACTCATTTGCTTAATCACCTGTGAGTCATGGCCAATTTACTACTATTTTTCCCCATCCTTTTGTCTGCTTCAATCTGCAGCTATGTACATTTGGTTTATGTTAACTTTTTCTAGTTCTTAATGCAGAAATACATTCACACGGAGGGCAGCATCTATGAATGGTTGCTTAGCTTTAAGCACTGTGCTTACCACTTACTAAAGTCAATGGAACATGCTTAAAATTGTGTGCATAGGTCTCAATAATATTGAGAATAATAAAGAATTAAACCACTTTGACTTGCTGATATTGACCACGGTGAAAGCATAAATTAAATGGTAGAGGGATTATCTTTTGATATGTATTAGGCCAGAGCTCAGGGCAACAGGACCCTGGATTTTCTAGGAGCTGCCAGAATACAATTAACCATCAGAAATGACAACCACATTTCTGCAGTGCCTTTGAAAACTCTTGTAGAATGTTTTAAAATATCATCTGCATTCAAACTATATCAACATCTGGCTAAAAGAAAGTACGGTCTTTACTGTAGCTGAAAAAGAGTAGAGCTGGTGACTTTTAAAAAAGAGTAGTGGTGTAACACATTGAGAAGATGTGTAGTTGGCCAAAACTAGCCTAATTTAGTTTACTTTAGTAGCGATACAGAAATTTACATTGGTGTGGATTAGGCCTGTTGTTTATTGCATGGTGTCTACAATATTTCTCAATATAATTTCAGTTTTGATGACATTGATAACAAATTTAAATTCTATAGAAGCCCTTTTTTATGCAACATCTTTCATGTCTTCTCTATGAAAAGGAGTCACAAATACTTCTAAAAGTAAAGAAAAGCAAAACTTTTCCCAGGCAGAACCCAGCTGAAGACTTTGCTGAAAAGAGCAGTGAACACAATCATTCAACATTTATAGTTTTGCAAAGACACTTAAACCTTTGCTTCCCATTAACATAGAAAACAAGTGAATGACTGGATGAACATGTTCATTTTGGACTGGGAGCTGAGCCAAAAAAGTAGAAGTTCTCTGGTATGATAGCTGCAGTCAGCAGCTGTACCATTAGAGACTTGTATCAAGGAAGAAAACCATACACAAGGTGACATGATGCGTGTGTTTTGTGATCACGCACTTTCTGTATAACCAACAAAGCAGAGCAAATATTCATTCCACATGTTATACAACATCTCCCTCACCCTCTACCTCTCACATACCTAATGGGCTGTGCTGGGCATCTCGCAAATGGATGCACACTTCAGGCACTGTAATAACACTCCCGGATCATTAGACTGGGACTGATAACACAGCTTATAGCTGGAAAGAATACCTTCTGTTGGTCATATTTCCTTTAAGAATGTTTCCCTTAAACACTATGGTCTTTATAAAAATAATTTTTAAAAGGGATAGAAAGAAAACTGCATGGAATAAATAGTATGCTGTTGTGAGTGAATTCAGCATTTGGGGTGTTTTTCCATTTCACAGTGGTTCTAAAATGCTATGAATCTATATGATAGTTGCTGTGCAGCTATGTCAAATTTCAGTTGAAAATATGTAAGGATGTGAATTTCTACAGCATCATGAAAATGTCTTTGGCCCTCACCGTGCACCCCTTGACAATTTTTGCTTCTGACTGTGCTGTGAAGGTTCTCATGGGTACTTCAACCACCCCAGTATATACAGGAGGGAAAACACAGCAGGGCATAGGCAATCCTGGAGGTTCTTGGAGCGAATCACTTCTTCACTCAAGTGATAGAGGAGCCAAAGAGGAATGGTGCACACTAGACCTCATATTCACCAACAAGGAGGGGCTGACTGGGGGTGTGAAGGCCAAAGGCAGCCTTGGCTGCTGTGAAAATGAGATGGTGAAGTTTGCTATCCTGAAAAGAGAAGGGTGACAAGCAAGCTCACAACCCTGGACCTCAGGAGAGCAGAGTTTGGCATCATCAAAGATCTTGTTGGTAGAGTCCCACGTGATAAAGCCCTGGAGGGAAGAGGGGCCCAAGAAAACCAGTTAATATTCAAGCATCACCTCCTCCAAGCTCGAAAGCCATCCATCCCAATGAGGAGGAAGTTGGGCAAAATTCCAGGAAGCCTGCATGGATGAACAAGGAGCTTCTGGACAAACTCAAACACAAAAAGGAAGAATATAGAGGGAGGAAGCAAGGACAGGTAACCTGAGAGGAATACTAATACACTGTCAGAGCATCTAGGGGCAAAGTTAAGAAAGCTAAAGCCCAACTGGATTTGAATCTGGCTAGGAATGCCAAAGACAAGAAGGGCTTCTATGGGGTATGTAGGTAACAAAAAGAAGACTAGGGAAAATGTGGGCCCATTGCTGTATGAGATGGGGAACCTGGTTACATAGGACATGGAAAAGGCTGTAAGAGTGCCTTTACCTCAGTCTTTACTAGCAAGACTGTCCTTCAGAAATCCAGGGTCCCAGAGACCAGGGTAAGTCTGAATCAAGGAAGACATAGAGTTGGTGGATGAGGATCAGGTTAGAGAATACTTAAGCAGACTGGACATACACAAGTCCATGGGCCCTGATGGAATACACCCACCACTGCTAGGGGAACTGGCTGATGTCATTGAAAGCCCACTCTCAATTATCTTCAAATGATCATGGCAACTGGGAGAAGTACCTGAAGACTGGAGGAACACAAATGTAACTCCTACCTTCAAGAAGGGCAGGAAGAAGGACCCAGGCCAGTCAGCCTCACCGCAGTCCCTGGAAGGTGGTGATTAACTAATCCTGAAAACTGTTTCCAAGTACATGAAGGATCGGAAAGTCATTAGCAGTAGCCAGCATAGCTTCATCAAGGGGAAGTTGTGCTTGAACAACTTAATAAACTTCTGTGGTGAAATGACTAGCTTGGTAGATGAGGAGAGAGCAGTGATTAATGTCTACCTAGACTTCAGGAAGGCTTTCAACACTGACTCCCCTAAGATCCTCATAGAGAAGCTGATGAAGTATGGGCTGGATGAGCAGAGAGTGAGGTAGGTTGAATAGTGGCTGAATGGCTATGTCCAGAGTGTGGTGATCGATGGCAGGAGGTCTAGTTGTAGGCCAGTCATTAGTGGTATACCCCTGGGGTGAAGACTGAATACTGTTAAACATCCTCAGTCAGGATCTGGATGATGATACAGAGTGCACCCTCAGCAGCTTTGCTGATGATACAGACTGGTTAGGAGTGGCTGATACACCAGAAGGTTGTGCTGCCATCCAGATGGACCTCAACAGACTGGTGAAATGGGCTGACAGGAACCTGAAGCATTTCAGCAAGTGGAAGTGCAAAGCCCTGTGCCTGAGGAGGAGTAGCCCCAGGCACTGGTATGTGCTGGGGCCAACCAGTTGGAAGGCAGCTTTGCTGTGAGAGTAACCAAGCACTGGCACAGTTGCTCAGAGAGGCTGTGGAGTTTCCATCCTTGCAGGTATTCCAAAGTCATCTGGACATGGTCCTGGGCAGCCTACTCTAGGTGGCACTGGTTGAGCACGGGGGCTGGACCAGATAACCTCCAGAAGTCCCTTCCAATTTGTAGTAGTCTGTGATTCCGTGATTCTTTTGCTATGATGGTAACCTTTGGTTAATGTGTTGTAACACTTATGTTTTCACATAGTACATTTGGGTATGATTAATTTCACATTCTGCTATTCCTATTTAACACATATTCTATAAATTCATTACTGTGATTCTACATGTGAAACAGGCCATGCAAAAAAATAACCTTCTCCCTTCTCAACAAATTAAAGCAAACCATTTGATGAGTCAGTAATTTATACTGTTTACCTCCTTTTATGTCAACAAAACTGAGATCTGGAACAACACATAATCATAATGATTATAGACATAATGAGCTGATTTATTACGTACTCACCACATGGTATTCTGGTGCATATTCCACTGTAACGATGTCAAATAATATGACTGGAAAACCTCTTTGCTCAGAAAACCACTGCCTACTGTGAACAATAAATTAAGCTAATGCAGTATCAGACACATAGGGGCTCTGGATTCAGAGCCCTGTCTCTACTTACATTATATTAACTGTACATATCACAAGCCTTTGAGAGTTGTAGAGTTTCAGGAAAAAAAAGAAAATCAGCCAGGGATTCTTTCAAGGAGTGGTTGTGAGTGTTGAAAGTAAGTGTAAACTAAATACTTTCCCAATACAGCTACGATGTGGGACCACTCTGCAGCCTGTACGTTTGTGCTAAGTTTAAGAAACTGTTTGTTCTCATTGTGAGTCTAGTTCTGCCTACTTTCTCAGCTGTGTGAAGTGTTATTCCAGAGGGGAACATCCTTTGGCAGAGCCACCACTGCTACTTTCATACTTTCACATTTCATCACACAAGATGGGAACTTCTCCTCATGCTACCAAGGCTGTTCAAGACTCACAGTTGCCTCTCCTACAACATGGATTTTTATGCTGATTCATACAACAGGTGCGATGAATCACAGATGTAATATATGCTGCAAGGTGAGTAGATAAATGATGGACAGGTGTAAGCACGGAGAATCAATACCATGAACAATAGGCACTGGAGATGGAGAGAAAAGGATGGAAGAGGAGCAGAGGGTCTTGTTTAAATATAAATAATGTAATAAACCAAATAATATCTACATATACCATAGGTCAGTCTAGAACCAGGTACCCAAAAAGAAAAAAAAATCTGGAATGAAATCACCTGTCAATATTATCTCTAAACACATCAGCACTGCACTGGAACAGAAAGCTTTACATTAATTCCAGGCAACTTATAATATAGAAAAATCAGGTGTTTCTGTTTCCTGCATGTATTCACTAGTTTTCACCAGAATCCTACTGACATATAGTTTCAACTGTCTGTGATGCAACTGTGCATTGTGAAGCAACATTCCTGGTTACCATCTTTAAATTTGCCTGTGGACCCATTATTCCTGAATTCTATACAAAAAAAGATCTAATTTACTTTCTCTTGGCCATTCTTTGTGGTGTTGTATCTATCATCATCATCAGCTATCTATTAGTCATTTACCTATTATGTTGTTTTATCTAAAATAAGGAAGTCAAATCTTTCCATTTTTTTTGCCTTTTCATGCATCTATTACATCACTTGCCCAGCCATGGGTCTAATAACACTACCGCTATCAGGAACAGGTAATAACTGCTCTATTTTGCTGAATAAATAGAAACAGTATCTTCGGCTAAAAAAGCTTCATTGTAGCTCAGTTGTGCTCAGTGTAGCTGTTTCTAGAAGCTGAGCTTGATATTTTCAAAAAGATTGTTTTGCTTTTTTCTTACTGCACAAGTAACTATCTCCACTTGATCAAATCAATTGAATTTACAGTTCCTCAATTTAAAGTAGTTCAGGCCCTGACTTCTGTTCAGGGTTGTTTTCTGTTTAAGCTTTCATGCTGTGAAACAGCTCAGTCCATTCACATTGGATACCCTCATCTACAGACCCAGCCAGCCCAGTTCAGAGGGCTGCCCCAATGGCCATGCCGCACCTTCCCTGTGGGCTCCTCCAGAACAGGGCTCACCACAGAGCTCGCACAGGCTTAGTTTCCCTTGAATGGACAAGGTTTGCCTGGGACTTTCTCCCTCCCTCTATTGTCCTTGTAACTCTGCTAGGCTGCTTTTCCACTGTGCCTTGGTTACTGCCCCTTTTAAAGTTGTTCCTTGCTACAGGGACCATCCAAACGATGTCACTAACTTCAGAGACATGATTTATTCAAGCCAGGACTGAATTGGTCCATTTGGGATATGTACAGGGCCCATTCTGTATGATTTCAGCATTTTTATGACCTGTTAACCTATGGAAAGCATTTTGAGATGGGCTTTCTGCACTATAGACCATTACTGTTTCCCATGCAAGTACTACCAAAAAACATGTCCATTTTGTCTGCTGGTGAATTGCATTAGGGCTAGCAGCACGATTATCATAAGGTGCTTTGCCTGCATGTTCTTTAAAGCTGTCCTTTCCTCTGGAGTCTGGGATATCCCTCCAGAACATGAGCTAGTGAAGCTGCAGTGATTCACAGGCAGATTTGGAAGATACCTGTCTCACAGCTGCAGAGCAAGAAGACATTTTTCTGTTGTTCCTAAGGAAATGTATAGGTACCAGGAATTGTGTTTGAGTTCAACACAATTGACACCAAAGTTTCTAGGTGTTTTCTTACTGATTTCAGTGGACAAGGAAAAAAATAATAGAGTAAGTCACAGGTGGCAGGTAAACATATGTTTTACTGTCCTTATAAAGTCAATATCCCTTGAAATAATTTCAGAAGAGTTTGATCTTGTCTTTGAGCTAAAAACTCTTCAGACTCCTCTTAACCAAGGAAAAGGGGCAGGGAGAAATAGCTGAAATGAATTCTAATAATTTTATAGTATCTTGCCTACTGATAACATACTTTAATGGTGTTCAGCAAGGAAAAAAAGTAATTTTTGCAACTACATCTAATGGGAATTTAATGTCACATTGTTTTATGACAGAAGCTTTTATTAATTAGCAGGATTCCAACATCAGAAACTGATGGTCTGTGAGTTTAGCTCAGCTCTAGAAGGCTGTTAATTTAAAAACCACTAAGACTTGTTATTTCTTCTTTTCAGTATTTTCCTCTAGAATTCACTGTCAAGAAAATATACTCAATGGCTATACATTACCAGTAATTACAACCACAAATCCTTGGCTTTGACCACATGTGCTAGACTTCACATCACTATGCAGAGCTAAGGAGCCCTCACACTCAGTGTCAACTTAGGGCTTGCAATCTTAACTATCTAAGAATGTATTGAATAAATAGCATTAGGACTGAGTGAGTGAATGAATGAATGAATGAATGAATGAATGAATGAATGAACAAACGAACGAATGAGGAAATGTGCATTTGGGCCAATTTGCAAAGCTAAACAGCAATCCAACAGCATGTCTTCCTGCACCTCTTTGTACTAGGACTACCCATATAACAGGTGAAATATTAGCTGTGACATTTGACATGTGCTCTGGAATTTTTCCTTTCTGTGAAGTTCAGTTTAAATACTGCTGTGACAAGATTAGACGATCAACAACAACAAAAAAGAGAAAGCAAGCCACTTCTCTCCAATATTCAAGACATGTCTAAACGTCCAAGACACGTCAAAATGAGATGCTCAGAGTAGCATCCACATTTTATCCCACGTTGAGGCTAAATTACAAAACATCCCACTTCCATAGGCCAAGCTTAAGTAACCTGTCCTCTTCCACTTTTGTCTCAACCTGTCATTTGCATGCCTGAGCCCAGTCACCTCTTCTGTCCTTTCCCTCTAGAACTGGTAGAGTAGGAGGCATCTTCTACTAGGGAAGACATTCTAACCTTTTCTTTTGAAGACAGAATTGAACCTTTGCTCAACAGATGTTAATCTTCTCACCTGGACATGAATGCAAATGCACTTTACAACGTAGCTGACCAGATAAAGCTGTTACAAGAATCATAAAATCTCTTTCCTTCCGATAGCAGAGGCAAGAACATTTTCTTGGTGAAGGTCAGTTTAACATCTCAGGCATATTTTGGGCAATAGCACAAGAAAAAAAGCATTCCACTGTTGGCTCTGTGAAATAAAGTCAGGCACTGTATCTGACCAAATAACTTCAGGTTTTTTGCCCATGAAAGAACAGTAAAGCAACAAATATTAATTCTTATGATGCACCTGACAAAAAGTACCCCACCGTGTGTGAATTTTTCTATATTAATCTCAGGAAGCATTGTAAAGACTAGTCAAGAATGATTCTTGCAATTGTGCTTAGGTACTAAATAGTGGTGAAAACTCCCGAAATTCCAGAAAGATATAGGATTTTAGAGAATACACTGCCTAGAATACACAAAGTTTCATCTGCCTTTCATTTACTCCCTTACTATTTTTATTTGCCATTCCTCTTAGCTGAATATTTAATACTACTACGTGCAGCTAAAGAGTGTTAAGATCAATGTTGTGTATGTAGCCAAAGGCATTAAATAGCACTTGCCAACAACATCAACACTGAACCACCAGCACAGTAAGAGCAAAACCAAACTAAACCCAAAACCCACAAGCCCCGCTCCCCCCAAACCAAAACTGTAAACCAGAAACAAATTACCTAGATGGCTGAGAGGCTCAATATTTTGGAACAAATTTGTTTAAGATGCACTTATGGGCCTCACTACGGTCTACAAATTACTCACCAGAACATATGCAATTGGCACAGAAATGCAAGTGTTTTGGAGCTGGAGGACTCTGAATGTCTCATTGTGTATTTAAGCATGAACATTTTCTAGGCGAACAAATGACTAAGGCTTGCTCAAGTGCTTTGGGAAATAAATTATTTTTTACAAATACAAGAAAGATAGAAAAGGTGCAGTGGCTGGGGCACCGGATGGTAACATTATTTTATGTGCATTGGAGTGTGACCACAGACCTCCTTCATGATATTAGTCAAATCTTTAGGGCCTTGCTTCTCTTTACTTTCCAGGACAGTTGTGAAAAAAAATCTGTAAGCACAGGGCAGGTGCTCAAGAATGACAGAATTGGAAGCTACTGGGAGCAAAGGAGATAGCTCTCCATAAAACAGAGCTGCTGGGGTTTCAGAAGTTTTATTCTTCTTTGCTACGCTTGCAGTGGGGTAGGACATACCTGAGTACTGTGATCACCAGAGCTGACAGGGAGGACTCAGTGCAGGTTTGATTTTTCAGAGCTAGTATTGTGTGAAACAGCAAGAGGCAGAAAAATCAGTGGTAGCCATATCGTCAGTCAACAGTTTACAAAACCTGCAGCTTTGATATTTAGAAATAGAAAGTACCTGATACCTGCTTCATACACAAAATGGTACCTTTTTTCATGAATAGGAGGATTTGACAAGATTCTCTTCGGCTTTGACATTGCTGCCTACCAGGAACATACGGGACATGCCAATCAACTCAGGCTGAGGACCTCACGCATCTCAGTCACACCACAGCGGCTTGTTTTTCCCCATTCTCCCTGCAAAAGCTTGACCAGTGTCCCTACCTGTGATCATTCTTTACCCAGGTTTCTCTGAACATGGTCCTAAGGTGCTAATTTCTACTGTCTCCCAGGAAATAGAAATGTTATAAGCGAAGTACTACAAGAGTGGTGTGGTTTGGGTTTTATATTGAGGAAATCTTTTTCAGATTCACGTACCAGCAGCTCTGTTGGCAGCCTTATGCCCTGGGGCTTTGCAAAAGAAAATCACCCATTTGCCTAGACAGCAGAACAAGTAGGTCAAAATCTTTCCTTCTGTGTTCTGAAGAAGCAGCTGTTGAGTATAAAGTGATGCATATTGACACCGTATTCCCTTGTCAAATAGCACAGAAGTGTTTCCCAGCTGGCGAAACCCCCTGGGCAGCCCAGTGTCTTTCCTCCAATCCACACACCAATTCCTCCCAGTCTCCTACCTCTAAAATCTTCTCTTTACTCTGACCCTGCTATTAAACACACAGACAGATCTCACCATTATGAGTCTCCACTGGATCATATTTCCCCATCCTCCCATTGGGAATGACCTCAGACCTCATGTGATGGCATTTTTCACCGTCTCATCTTTTCCCTGTTTGTGCTAAATGCTGATGAGTCAGCTGCCGCTTTTACTAGGCTATGTTGGCATCCTGAAGGGATGACTCCAAACTCAGAGGCCTGGGACTAGTCCTGCCTTCCTGCTTATCATCAGATTCAGCTGGCATGTGGCCACTGAATAGGATGCCAAAGTAGCAAGAGAATAAGGCAAATAAAAATCCTCTTTCCTCTACTGCTTCCGTATCATAGATGAAAAACTGCAAAGCTCTCAGCTGTTACAGCCAATGCTTTCTGGGGTTATGGACAAACAAACACAGAGAGATTTGTATAACCTTCTAGGCTAAGGTTTTGCACGCCTAACTCCTAATGCTATGTGACTAGTTGCTTCAAAGGAGCTGAATCTCCTCATTTTTTTTACTGCTCAGTCCCTCAGATATAACCATGTTGGATTTAAATAAGAGAATTGTACCTGGTTTTCCTGCCAGAGTGCTCTGAGCCAGCATCTTGATCAAAGTGAGGCCAACTGGTAATACTATAAGAAGCAATCATTATCAGTAAACTGAAATCAATGAATCTCTTGCAATTTATATTGGGTAAGAATCTGCCTTTAGCAATACAGAAAACCTGAAAGATGATTTAAAAGGTCTGATAAGACACAGCATTCCTCAGCACTCATGAAGCCATCATAACAGGCTGAAGCTGAAATCTATGGATTAAGTGGGCTTCTTGAGGACTCCCAGAGTGGCACTAACAGACACAGTGGATCCCTGGTTGCTGCAAAAACCTTGAGAGAAGCAGCAGGTAGCTGCAACTTCATGTTGTCATGAAACTGCCCCTCCTTTTGCTGGGTATTGAGAGCTGTAAAGAGCAGGGAAACAAGGTAGTGGCATGAACCAGGCTGAATCCTAGGAAGACACATGGAAGTCCAGCCAGAAAAGCTTTCTGAGTTTTCAAAAACAACTGTAAATGTTAACTCTCTCCTGGTGTTACCTTTTTGTCATACTCAGACAAAGCATGTTTCTTACTTCCAGAAAAGCAGTGTGGTTTTATGTCACTGGGATTAACAAACATTTTAAATTTATAGAGGTCTTTTTATATCAGCTCTTTGCCTAAGTATAAATCACTTTTACTTGTTACAGGGGAAAAAAAGCATAAATATGACTTGACATTCTTATCACCTACTCTGTTCCCAACCAAAAGATTTACTGCATTGCTCTCTGGGAAACATTCTTGTAGCTAAGGGACTTGTGTAGAAAAACTCAGCTGTGAGGTAACCTTAAGCATATGAGATTAAGTCAAACTATAGTCATCTCCATAAATCTATAGTATATTAGCTGCCAGATTGCAAAGGATGGGTAAGACTCTGCTATTGTTCACTTGACTTTGACATAGCTACCATACAACTCATGTTCTCCACAGAACATCATTATGTTTGAGGAGCTTGTGGCCGTTAAAATTTACTAGAGAATGGCTTACTATTCAAAACAGAAACTTTTAGGCAGCAAATTCTTTCCTGAGGTAGTATTTTCAGTGTAATTGAAGAAAATATTTGCATTCGGTAAATGTTATTTGCAGCCGTAGTCAATGCAGATTTGCTCTTATTTCTTTTAACTTGCACATATATGCAGAAGTACCCTGCTCCCAGGAGACACCAAGGTCCTGTTGCAGGAGTCACCACAGAGGCTTTTCCACTAGGATGTCCTCAGTTTTCTAAGAGTATGTGGTTACTTCGTATTATTCCTACTCTTCTTTAGAAAGTATCACATTGCTCATTAGGAAACACAGCCTGTGAACTCTCTTCAGCAGAGGAAATTTGGCTGTGAGTAGGCTTTACGTGGTTTATGCTGGTGGACTCAAAGGCAGTAGCCTGTAACAGATGGAGTACAACCATTTCAACAATCCAGCTGGTAACAAAGCCTCATCCTTTGCGGGTCCTCTGGAGGAAACTCTGCCCCTATGTAACTAACTTCCTTTGAGTTCAGCACAGCATCAACCTTTAAGACAGACAAAGATAAACAGTAACTTTAGTACTTATTGAAGACAGTCTGTATTGGCAGGCCTTCTTTTTAAGTAAGCCTTAACAGGATTAATTTCCACTAAGACTGAGTTTGTTATTGATACTAATGGCTGTAGGATCATCTCCCCGTACACACCAACAGTTGTCTATTATGCATATACATACAAAGAATTCCTATGGAAAAAACAAGAAAAATATCCAAGAGGAAAAAATGTTTAAAATCTTGTGGTTTTAGCTGAAGAAACTAATCACACATGGAGAAAACTTACTTCTGAATCTGTTAATCTGACTCAACCCGTCTTTGTTTTGAGTGAACTGATTTTTTTGCCCTAGAATAAATGGCAGGCTGCAGGGAATTTTTATAAATGAGTTTTGGAAATCCTCATTGAGAGGCTGAAAGCTACTTCTTCCTGTTACCTATCCTTCCTGACAGGAATTTCCATCCCCAGGTCTGAGGGAGCAAAGTACGTGATGATTAAAGCCATTGTTACTGTGATTTCAATAAAAATCTCTGAAGCCTTAGGGGTTCAGGGAGATATTTCTCTGTGTTGACTTCATTCTGCTTACAGTAATCTGCAACACAGGAATGGAATAGGCAGATGGGGAGGTAGGAAAAAATAGAGAAGTTAATTTCTTCTTTACCTGCACCAGGAAAATTCATAAGACCATTTATGAATTCTTTGCAAATATATTTTTGGGCCTCCACATTGGCTCATGCTAAGAGCCCTTGTGCAATTGTTAATGTGGCTCTTCTCTGTTAGTGCTAACATGTCTGTGGCATGAACTCCTTAATCCATTCCTGTCAGATTTAGACACATTTGTCTACGGTAGTTTTAATGTAGGAGGAGTGACTACCTTGTTTATCTTTGAACTTGGTCCCTGTCTTGAGTACTGGGGTTTTTCTTACTCTTTCCTGGATCCCTTTTCTCTTCCTGCATTGATTCTTTGCATTTACTTCTGGTTATGCCAATTTCCTGTGTGTGATGCGGATTCTGAATTTATCATCCTTGCAGAATACTTCCAAGGAAGTCTTGGGTTGTTAAGATTCCTATCAAAGATCACAGTGCAATCTATACCTTTTGCAGACAATCTTCTCCCCAGGATGTCATGCCAGGTTTTGAACATAAAGTCCATTGCTGTCCTTCCTTTCTCAGCCTAGGTTTACCTTTCTCTATCCCTATGTATTCTCATCAGATTATTTTGACGAGTCTTTTGACCCACAAGCAAGCATCACTGTCACAGCAAGATGATGCTGACAAGAACTTCCTATTTTGCCT
Source organism: Coracias cyanogaster (assembly GCA_033124195.1). Classification (NCBI taxonomy): domain Eukaryota; kingdom Metazoa; phylum Chordata; class Aves; order Coraciiformes; family Coraciidae; genus Coracias; species Coracias cyanogaster. The sequence goes on along the minus strand of JAVSBS010027873.1, from coordinate 139,127 downwards.
GCTTTCTCAGGAGCGTGGCCTTCAGAAGCATCTCAACCAGCACATAAGCAGAGCACGTCCTGTACTTTCCATTAGTCACTGGTGACTCTTCAGCATTACTGCCCATAAGCTTGCACACATCCACCACTAGCTAAATAATTCAATGGCTGCTGAGGGATATATTGGAAAAATTCAATTAGTCTTCTAAAAAGTGTATATTAATGAAGTGTGTCTATTTATGAAACTGCTTTAATAGGCAGCAGGAGAATTGTTGAGAATTCTGCCAAGGGCAACGGGTGCAATTTATACTGCTAACAGAGGATATCACTCACAACTAGAAGAATAAATTGGATCTCACCAATGGACTGAATGACTCTCTTGAAATAGGGGTGGGGAATAGAAGAAAAAATAATATCTTGATAGCATTAAAGAATCCATCAAGGAGTTTGTGGCCTTTAATTAAAAACTGTAATCAAAGCTGGATCCCATTGTGCTCTCACTCTAGCTTAATGGTTGCCAATGCTTCTCTGATCTCAGGGACATTGCTAAGAAGGGACGCAGGTTTAGCTGAGCACAGTCAGAGGCAGATTCTTTTTAGTCTCATTAAGAGAAAAGTGGGCTGAAGAGAAAAACCCATTTATTTATCAAGATGGATGAGAAAAGGCTAGAGAAATGAAAGCAATATTCTCTCCTGTGTTCATTTGTGTTGCACGACTGCAGAGATTAACCACACCGTCTCCAGCGGCAGTCCCCTCCACATCACAGTTATGAGCTATTGCAGTGGCAGGGCACAGGGGAATTTGCACTCAGTATGCTTGCCTGCTGGCCCTGCACTGCTGTATGACCTCTGGTACCACAGCACTGATCAGGACTTCTGTTAGATGACTAGGGTCTCAACATACATATCCTTTACCATTGGGTATGTACAACCGGGTCAAATCAGTACCCCTTGTCTGGGATTCCTCAGCAAAGACAGCCTCTCTCAAAATACCTGGTTTCTCCCTCAGTTTGGGAGGCTTCTCCCTAAGGATGCTCGCAGCTCCCATAAACAGTGTCTTGCTCTCCAAAACCAGGAGTCCAGGTGCCTTCTGCTTCCTTGGTCATGCCTCTCACAGGCTGCAGGTGTGTTCTGGATGGTCCTGCCATTTCTGCCCCTCCAGATCTGGGCGCACCTTGGCATCTTGTGCATGGATGTGAAAATGGTCCCCCTGTTTCAGGGTACTAGGGGAAGCCTACCACAATTTTGCACCCCAGAGTGACATGTCCACCACCTTTTGTGGCTGTTCTAACTCTGAGACATCAGTTCTGAGGACAAGTTTCTGGTTTATAACATTTGAACCTCGATTTCTACTGGGTGAAGGCAGGGTCAGAAGCGGGTCCTGAGGCTAGACATTTCAAACAGTGCCTTGAGTCACACTGTATTTCATTTCTCAAAGACAATGGCACAGATGACCTAAACGCAGTTAAAGTGACTGTGAAGGATTTGGCACCTTTAACACTACAGATAGAGACATCGCTGACATTAGGGATGCTCCTGTAAGATGAATGAGTCTTTGTAGAATTAGGCTAGATATACTGCCCTTTGAAACACTGGCCTAAGTTGAAGCTCAAGTGTTTTTAAAGTGTTTTAACTACTTGGCATAGACTAGCCTTGTGTAAGGGAAGAGCATTCAAGGTAATAGAAGATGCAAGAAGATGCCTCCTATGCTAGGGAGAGATCAGACAAACTCAGCTCCTTCTCTGAAACCCACTGGGAGTTTCGAAGGAGGTGAACCGAGCCCCTAATCAAAAAACTCAGCATCCCAACCTCTGAAAAAAACCTAACCATTATAAATGTCTCACAATGAAACTAGAGCCCATATAGTTTTCAAACATGTAAACTTCTGGAAAATACAACATCTTCCTAGTGAGGCCTCGTCTACACAGTCAATTATTTTTGTTTGAGATGATGTCATATCTGTATATAGGAAAGTAAGTTGGAAACATTTGCATGGGCAGTTCTGTCAAATAGCCTCTCATCTGTGCTGAGCCTTGATGTGCCAGCTTTAATTTACTGACTCTTCAGAAGTTAAAGAAAATTGTGAAATGAATGGAGACAAATGAGTTAATTTCAAGTCTCTCATACAAAAGAGATATGGTGTGTTTGTAGAGTAATCAACATGTTGTTTTTCCGTATAAGTCAGCAGTGTGTGGATTTTTTTCTTGTGCTGCATGTGCTGTTTACTGACTCGTTTTAATCGTATTTCCACAGAGGATAGCAATATGCTTGCTTTCCGTAGCCACTGAGCTCAGACTTAGCCCAGCCTCCTCCAGGACTTTTCTCTGCCTGTATGATGCAGCAGCAAGGACAGCCATTTCAAACACATGAAAGAAAGGTGCAGAGATAATTCAACAGGGTAAAAAAGGCAGTTACACAAGATGGTTTTCTCCCTTTTTATGGATTTTCTGTTCCTCGTGCAACCCAGAGGGCTCATAAAATACAAGGCATGCATCTGGACTATAGTTTTTTTGGAGAACTAATGTTGATCTAACAAAGTTCAAGCTCCTGGGGTGTCTAGGCGGGCACACTGATGTAACCTGCTAGACCAGAACATTGTAACTTCATGCGTTTAATGTATTTATCAGTGCCAGCTAGCACTCTCCCAAAGACACAATCATCCTGTTGTGGAGGATATGAGAATTTACAAAATCAGGTGAGTTTGTTCCCTGACATTTGGCCTGATCATTCAGCAGAGGAGCCACAGACACAGTCTTTGCTTGGGGACTGCCAGAACGATGTGTGGGAGTGTAGTTTCAGGGCAGTTTGAATTGGCCACAGTCCTGCCTGCCTCCTCCTCACCCAGGAGCACACTCCTGCCTGTCCCCAGAGCGGCATAAACAAGCCCCTGCCTCCACTGTGAGCTGGACCAGATGGTTAATCCAGGCAAAAACTATCACTCTCCAAATGACTAATTTTAGCTATACCAGATCTCCAAACCATCTCACCACACGTCTGTATGGACCCCCTGTTGTCTCAAGTGAAGGGAGAAGAGTGAAACCTCCAGACCATAGACTTGGCCTAAGCTATTTTGGAACTGTACCTAAGTCATGGTCAAGATCCCAGTGCTTCTCTACCACTTCTCTTTCCAATGCTGATATGAAAACCAATTGTTTCTCGGTTCTGCTTCAGAAACAAGAAGTGGGCCTTTCAGTTTCTATAAATAAAAACATGCCTTTCTTACAATAAGACATGATACTCCAAGGTTTAATTCAAAAGGAAGGGTGTCTTTTTCAAGGACTGAAAGATTAAATAAATATTTTCATGGATCTTACCACATAGTGGTTACTATTGAAGCATGGAACTTATAAAAATCAGTGGCCCTAGAAAAATAGATTCACCTGGAAAGGCTGAGCAGTCCCATACAAGACAATAACTTGTGATTGAGACTGTAAACTCATTTGGCACATATTGTTCCTTATTCCATATTTGCATATTTGCACAAGGCTTTACCAAAGAAACCTCATTCTCTGTTGCCGTATAGGTAATACCACAATATGCCACTGAGCAGCTGAGCAGGCAAAGTGGGAAGGTTTCCTGCAGAAACCAGGCAGATGACTCCAGGCCCCTGCCTACTTTTCTTTGTACTGTCACTGAAAGGAAAGTGTCTTCACAAGATTCAGCTTTTCCAGCTGGGAACTTCAAGTGAGTCTAGTATCCCTGCAGGACAACTTGATAGGTTAAACATACCATTTGAGTATTATCCACAAAAGTGAAAACTTTGATATTCTTCCCTTGAGAGGAAATTCAGGTGATGCCTGGCTGGCAGCCCTCTACAAGTTAACCTTAGAAGCCCTAAAATCTCCAGTTCCACAAGCAGTACATCTGTAAAGTATGCCCATTATTCACTGCTGTGCTACTCCAGCTGAATTCCAAAGCAGCTCTGTAACTGGTGCAAAATCTGACTAATGAAGTGCTAAATCAAGCCCAGCAAGCGGAAGGATTCAATTCTTTTTTAGTTCAAAGCTTTTGCAATTAGGGATAATTATGATCCAACATTTATACTGCTTCTGTTTCGGTTTTCCTGCAGATGAGATTTGGTTTTGCACACATAATACTGTTCAGTTTCAGTAAATATTTCAGTAATAGTATAAGTGCTCTATTATCATGTAGTAAAAATCTGTTGCAACATTTATTTACTAATATCTCAGAACCATTCAGAAATGGCCAAAAAAAAAAAAAAAAGGGCCCAATCTCAAAATGCATGAATGGGTTTGCAAGAGCACTGTTTGCTTTTTCCCTGTAAGCTTCTATTGCTGCAGGGAAATTTGATTTATGAAGCCTTGAGTCCATGTCTGCTTCAAACCCTGGCCTGTTGCTTAATTTAGCAACTAGGCATCAGCTGTGGATTGGTTGCCCTGGAGCAGCACAGTGGTTGGGCTCACTCTCGCTTTCCCTTGTGTAAGGTCACTTTCTTCACCAGCTTGAATGTGTGATGTGCTGCATACAAATGGACAGGAGAAGGCAAAAGCTTGTTGTGAATACTGTCTGGCTTTTTGGTACTCATCAAGTGCATTCAGCCTGTTGCAACGGAAACTCCCTTACTCCTCCAGCCTTATACCTTAAATCTTCCTTTAACCTCACTCTGTTTCTGCAAGTCTTTCCCCTCCAGCCCCCTGCGCTTCTTGCTTGCATTATTATTTTATAGCACCTTTACCCAAGAAGCTTTATCTTGCAGATATTTTGGAGTAGAGACAGACCCTCTGAGCTCCATACTATTCAGTTCAATAGACTGAAAGGAAGGTGGTAACAACAGCTGGTATAAGCATCATATTATTAACCACCCATCATGAGGTGCAAGGGACTCTTAAGTCTTACAACTTCACATGCTGAGTGGCTGGAAGACAGAGGTGTGTTAGTTGTTTTTTAACTAAGTAACAGAAGGCCTAAAGGGTTCAGCACCTAAACTTTATTTTTTCTGGGGCATCTGTCAGTGCTTTTAGACAATCAAGTAAAATTCCTCCCCGTTTTTGCCTTCTAGCCCCTTAAGTGTATGTTATATCTAACCTGTGTTAGTTTAGGTCTGGAGTAGCTGCAGTCACTCCTAGGAATAAGATGGGGAATATGGTCCACTGTAAAAATCTGTGTTTATCAGAGAATGGAGATAAAGAAATTTTTAATGTCCTCTTCCAGCAAGTGCAGAGCTTATATCTCTTAAAAAGTTGCTGACCACTTTGGTTGGATTAACATTTTGGTTACTGACTTCAAGAGGTGGCCTGTTTGACCTTGCATCTCTCTGGATGTACACATTACTTGCAGGGATGAAAGCTGTATGGAGCTCCATAAGGAAAGCAGAGGCATTCTGTGGCCCTGGGGAAGTCTTTCTTTCAAGGATCAGGCTTATTCAAGCAAAGAAAAAGTCTCAAGAACCTGATCTAATGAAATCTTTTATAGAATATAAATTTAGACATTTCTGACAGTTTCCTCATTAATAAATCACAAAGAAGAAAGCACAATTGCTGTTTACACAGGAGTCAAATCACATCACCTAACCTTTATTTAGCATTGGTTTCTGCTATGACTTTTTCCATAGCTGACCTTTTCTACTCCACTCCAAGAGACATCTTTATAAAGAATAGGCAGGCATGGGGGGGAAAAAAAAATGAAATTATCTTGCTGAAGTGATAATGAAGCAAGACAAGCACCATGAAAATGATGCCTTTTCATGCAGCTTGCAAAGGTCTTTGCATACTCAGTCGCCTTGGGCAACGGGACAAACTATGTGATGCTCTGCCCCTCCTACAGCCCTTCCTGTCCCTGACATCAGCACAGCACTGCCATTAACGCTGTTGTAAAGGAATAGACGGGCCTGATGGGCTGGCTGAGAGAAGCTCTGACAGCTGCTTCATGTGTGTCACTGTGCTTTATCACTCCATTACAGGATAATAATAATGATTAGCCCTGCCTTGCTCTCTGAGTGGAAAGGGCTATTTTTGATGAAAGGAAATAAAAACTTAGTTTGGGCATCACGGCAAGATTTCAAGAATCAACAGGCATCTGTCAGCACAACCCTGCGTAGTTACTCAAATCTGTGTTACCATAATGCCCAGCTGGCAAAGGTGTGGGACAACCCCTGACCTAAAGGGCTCACAGGTTAAAAGAAATAAGGGACACAGTGTGGAGGAGGAAGCCATTTTGGGGTATGTTCACGTGCAGTCCTAGCTGGAATACATGCATACATATGTACATTTCATATACCAACATAGGGCAAGCCAGTTTCTAACACTGCCTATCACCTCTCACTTGCGGGACATTGTGCCATTGCTTACACACGCCAGGTTGGTTGCTCACTCAGCAGGGCAGGTGGCATCTCATGCAGGTCATCTGAGCCATGTGGCAGGGACCAACCTTCTCCCACTACCTGGATGTGAAAACAGTGTCCCAAGACACCCAAGATTCAGTCTGTGGTGTTTGTGATGCCCAAATTGCCAGCCTAACTGACTTCCCCATCAATTAGCTCCTAAGTTGATCAGAAATGTCGGTAGAGTGTACCCAACTATTTCTCTGCAATAGCATCCTTCCTGCTTTAGTGGCTGCCTTCAAATTCCTCCTGCTGCCTTTTCCATCTGCTAGAATGCTTACAGAGAAGTATATCTTCAACAGCCTTACAATCACTCTTAACAATGTACCAAGTTATATATAAAACACTCACTTGACCTCTTCAATAAGGCAACAAAGTAAGAGACAGTAAATATCTCATTCATAACGTAACCTGTCACATAGCAGCCATTGCCCCACACGGCACTGCCTTTCCTTGCATTAGGAGACACATTGTTCAAAGCTAAGGTCTTTTCTCTCAATAATTTTGCATCAGCCATCAATGAGCATCTGCCTTCTTTTATGAGAATTTCTCCAGTAACTTACATAAACCATAATCACAAATGCTGGACAAGCTGATCTGGATCAGGGAGCCAGACAACTTCTGAACTACTCCACCAAATTAAACCACTGGCTAAAGTTTTGGTGGGGTTTTTTTTGTGTGTGTGTGTTTTGGGTTTTGGGTTTTTTTTTTTTTCCCTCTTTCTCCAGCCCTATAGGGACCTTCCCAAGCATATTTAAGGAACTATGCCCCTAGTTCGGTACCAGCCCCAATCTCTGCCACAGCACCCTATTGCAGATAACTGGAGATGGTGCACTGGGTGGCAGGATCACATATACATCAATCTGTAGTAGGTAGTCTACATAAGCAGAAAACTATTGCTTTGCTATTTCTTCTCTACTAGTTATTTCCTTAGTGTAAATGTTAGCAGTCTGTGCGACAGATCTAAATGCCTTCTTTCTGATAATACACCAACACAATCTTTATTTTCTTACTAGTGGCCCTGGAAGGTTGTTAGCTCATGGAGTGCACAGTGCATGAGGAAGAGAACAGCGGGAAAAGGCAGTTGGGGTGTCCTGGGTTTGTTTGTTTGTTTTCTTCTGGGATTAAAGCATTAGAAAATGAGTCAATGGTTCTGGGTCAGTTGCAGACTTGCTATGTGATGCTAAGGTCAGAACACAAGAGACATATACAGAGACCTAAATTAAGATTGCACAGATAATCTCAATTCCTATATTTTCTAAGAGCTCAATATGTCAATCCTTGTGCTCATTAATACTGTGTTTTAAACCTTCACACAGATGTGAAATGTTCCAGATAGTTTTATCTGGCAACCATACATACTGGTAGGTATTCTGAGAGTTCCTGGCATCCCTTTCTTCACCCTTGCACTTACAGAGGAAGTAAAGATCTGACTGCAAACACACCGACACTAAATGACTTGAAATACATCCTGGTACACGGACACATATTTTGTGGCTCATTTTAGTCCAGGGTCTGTCATCTTTATTTAATGAAGGGTGTATCTTACTCAGGAGATAGTCCAAATGTAACTGGGTTTTCCTCTGATTTAAGTATAGGGGGAAACAGACTCATGTTCTTAATGGAGAATTCCTCTCCATTAAGATGGAAACAAAAGTTCTCAGCAAAGCAAGCACTTTAAGCCATATCATGGGACCATGGTGCCGGTAATTGTTCAAATCAGATTCTTAGCTTTCTGCACAGGCTAACAGTGTAGGCTACTTTTCCCACGGCAATTATCTCTAAGTAAGCTTTATTTTTTCCTGCTTTTAGAATTTTGTTTCCTATTTCAGTGAGAAGTTCCTTGAGCGTCAAGTACTCTTCTTGTCTCATGAAATGTCAAGATTTCAGGAATCCTCTCTGTTACACATGCAACAAAACTATGGGCTTTTAGAGTACCCTTTGGAACAAAACAAAGAGAGTGAAAATAGCGGAGAGAAACACAGACAGCTTTTTGTTTAATCAAATGAACCCCAAATCTGTGATTGCCCTATGATGCAAAAGACCTAGCTCTTTCTCTATCAGATTAAAAAGGGACTAAAGTTTGTTAACCTACTTTGCTATATGGTAGTCAGTCTGCACTGCCCCACAGCTGAAGCTCTGTCATGCTCTGTCAGCTAACTCTTCACTAACCACAGAGATCATGAGCAAGATGGATGCTGTGTCCCATGATTGTATCACTTGCTGGTATGTAGGCTGTCTGAACTTCTAGCTCTTTTCTTGTTTGATTCAGATCAAGTATCAGTAAGGACTGAACCACCTGGGGTTTTCTGATCCTGGGACAACAGATGTCTCCCAGACTCCTACACGTATTCTAGGGTTGTTCTGTCATATAATCCCTTGGAGACCAGAATAATCCCCTCATAATCCAGGAAGCAGTGATTAATGACCTTCTAAACCAACTGGAAACCCACAAGTCTATGGGGCCAGATGGGATCCACTTGAGAGTGCTGAGGGAGCTGGCAGAGGAACTTGCCAAGCCTCTCTCCATCATTTATCAGCAATCCTGGTCAACTGGGG
>JAVSBS010027873.1:114350-130151 GCA_033124195.1 Coracias cyanogaster | reverse complement strand
GAGAGATGCTAGGAGAAAGGTTGGACTTGATGACCCTGGAGGTCCTTTCCAACCATAACGATTCTGTGATTCTGTATAGGCCATAGCCAGAAGTCTACAGGACCAGCTCTTCTGAAGGGTTCATTTCCTAGCAAAGGTGACCCACTCCTTTCCAACCAAGAGAGGACTGTAGGTGGGTTAAGCCACAAAGCAGGTAACTTGTGAGAAACTGAGAGAAGGAGATGACAGCTTCAGAAAATAGTAGCAATTCAAGATCCTAGAAAGCCCTGCCTGTGATCCACATGATCAGTGTATGATCTGACTGCACACTCCTGGTACCAGGGGAAGAGGAGCAGTCATTCCTCTGTCGGTGTGCAATGGAGTTAAATATAGTTTGGAAGTACTCCAGAGATACCATGTTAATCACTTAGCGCTATGTCTGCATGCCGTGCAGAGGAAGGAAATTGCAATGTCATTAAAATTCTTGTGCAAACAACACACTCTTTGTCTTACTTAGTTCTTAAATATTACTCAAAATTTGTTGCCTTCATATTTCATCTGTATAAACTGAACTGTCATTTTGCACAAGGGGCACTAGCTTCCACTCTGCAATCATTAGCATTAACTGGCACATTCTGTTTCTATTCCTAATAAGACAAAATGTATGTGGTCCTCATGATTCTGCCTTTGGCTTACAAGTTAACAGCATGAAGTGCAAAAATATGGTACTTTATGATTTCCAGATTGTAACAGGCTTCAGAAAGCATCAGCAAAAAAAATAACACAATATTCTGACCTGTAATTACAAAAAATATATAATTGTGGCAGAAGTGCAGAACATTTTGCAACACAGTGACTTCTCAATACCCGTGGATAAATTCCTTTGAGTGTGCTTTGAGAATCATCATTTTTAACAGCCAGACTCTCCCACTGACACAGAAGGCAAATGGTTCTGTCATGCAGACACATGGTGGAGGAGCCACAGCAGGCAGCAGAGGGACAGCCTGGAAGTTTGGACAGAATTGGCTTGGTTTAAGAGCGATGTAAACACCACCACTGTTTTTCCCTGGATCAAGGCTGCCTCTCTCTGCCTTCCTTAGCGGAGGAATGCAGCTCTTGTTCAAGTCCCAGCTGCTGCTTGAAGACTCAGTGAACTTTTTTTTAACCTTTACATATAGAGGCACCAGGTATGACCCATCTGCTTCATTTCTGTGCAGTTCCTCTCCAGCAACAAGTTCTTTGTTATCCTTTTCAGGCTGATTATCTCAGGGTGTCTCTACCTGCCAAAGCTTGTCTCCCCACTCCACTCTGTGCTGCATACCTGCAGTTGTTCCAAGACTTTACTGCCTTCATCAAGCATCTCACTTCAGCCCTTTGTGTGGTCACTCCTGCCAAGGCATCAAAGGGCTTTAAGGTCACCTTAGCTCTTAACCAATGCTGACACTGTGTTTGTGATTTACTTCACCTTCCCATGCAATGGCAACTAGACTCTGCATTTGTTTGGAGATCTGGAGAAAAACCTAATGCAAAACTCTAACGGCTGCCTCAGGGATTCCTGGTGTCTATTAAAGTGGATGGAACCAGGCATCCCTATCTCCTAGACATTTAGAAAACCTGCTTTAAGTGCCTAATCCATCATGACTTCATGCACTTACACTGTCAACAACAGCATTAGAAGAGAACACTGAAATGGGTTTCTAACCTGAGAATATTTTTACAGATTCCAAGGCAAGCCTTATGGCATGGAGAGTTGTAACTGCACAGAATATCCTGCAATTTCCCTTTTCCCTGTACTTATGGGGTTTCTTACTCATTAAATCTTTGTAACAATTTTTAATGGAAACTACACATTCTTCATGCTTTTGAGCAGAGCTTTATTTGAGGTGTTGGAGCAGGTCCAGAGAAGTGCAACCAAGCTGGTGAGGGGTCTGGAGAACATGCCTTATGAGGAGCAGCTGAGGGATCTGGGGCTGTTTAGTCTGGAGAAGAGAAGGCTGAGGGGAGACCTTATTGCTCTCTGCAACTACCTGAAAGAGGGTTGTAGAGAGGTAGGTCTCTTCTCCCAAGTGACTTGCGGTAAGACAAGAGGAAATGGCCTGAAGTTGTGCCAGGGAGGTTTAGATTGGATATTAAGAAAAGTTTCTTTACTGAAAGAGTGATTAAGTATTGGAACAGGCTTCCCAGGCCAGTTCTGGAGTCACCATCCCCGAAGGTGTTCAAAAAATGTGTAGATGTGGCATTTCAGGACATGGTCTAGTGTTCATGGTAGTGTTGCGTTGATGGTTGGACCTTATGATCTTAGAGGTCTTTTCCAACCTTAATGATTCTGTGATTCACTCATGAAAATAAGAATCTTTTGATGCTTCCTAAGATTTCGCAAAATTTTCAAATATTGCAGGTTAATACTGTTTGCTTTCAAAACTGTGAATTTTGGTGACAAAAAGACATTTGCAAAAGCTTTTTTGCTAAAAGCACTTCAATTGGATACAAAGACTATTAAAATTTTAATGCTCAAAGATGAAAATAGAAAAGAAAATAACATGTTTTTTTTGACTACCTTTACTACTTGCTGTAGGAAATCTTTAGCAAAGAGCATATGAACATTGATTTGGAAAACAAAAAGTACCTCCATGCTTTACCTATGCAGTTAGCACCATATCACTGCTGGGGTTTGTCCACTTCTTTTCACAACTGAACTCTTATTTGGCAGTTTGCCTTTTACATAACTAGTTTACAAGAGAACCTTGAGAAAAAGGCTTAAATGGAAAAGATTTTTTTTTCACTTTTACTCAAACTGATTCCCAGGCTGTGGCTGCATGATCCTTGAAGCGACAGCTGTACAAATAGAAACCAGCTGAATGAACCTAAACTGGATCAAGGCTTTACATGTGGTTGTGGCATTTTATAATCTGATTTAAGATTGATAATTTCTTTAAAATTAGGTTTAATTAATTCCAACCAAACTAGTTTAAAACAAAATCATCTCATAGCCAGACACAACAGTTTAACAAAATGAATAAAATTATGCCTTAACCAGCCTGTTAGTCCACAATAGGTTTTTCTAGGTAGCAAATATGGGTAGAGAGTACCTCAGAAAATGGGTTATGCAAATTGTGGAGCACCTGGATCTTTGTTTTGACCCTTTACTTTCTTAGTCTTTCTTAGATTATCCATTCCCCTGCCCTCTTCCAGCTAATGCTGTGCAAGTTGCTACCCAGTTTACAGGTGGGCCACACAAAAAATTGACCTGATATAACCAGGGGAGATTCAACTGTAGGGCAGCTCCAGGGCAGAGGCACTCTAGGCCAGCTTTGCCTTGTTCAGATCAACACAAGGCAGGCTCGGGCACAGTCAGAGCTCAGCTCAGGCTCTGCAGCAAGCAGAGCCTCCAGGACCATCCAGGTGGGGAGGTGTAGACACAGGTTCCTTTGCACACCTCCACAAGCTGCCTGCAGGCCCTGCTGGCCATTCATTTGCCTTTGGTGTGGCTGAGGCAGAGCCAGACATCAGCCAGGTGTAATTTCAACAGGCATTTTTTTGGGGGCATCAGGGAAAGGAACTAAATAGGTGATTTTGCATTTTGTTTCTATTGGATTTCACCTCCTTTCGGCCGAGGAATGTGAAGATGCTTTGTGATGTCCTTCATTACCGAGCAAATGAAATGGAAACAACAGTGATGCGTCTGATTGCAATTGTAAAATGAAACTGTGGAATGTTTCCAGTCATATTAGATTTAATCTCATTGACCTTTTTTTTTTTCTCAAAAGCTAGCAGGCAATGTCCCTTTTTCATACTTTAACGTGAAAATAGATCCTTGCTGAAATACCTAACACTTGGTAGCATTCACCTACAGTTAACACCATAACCCTGGCACTGACAAGCAATATATTAAAACATGGTGCTGAAAATCAATATAAGGCAATAGATACTAAATATACACATCATACATGCAATCTCTGCAGGAGGAACTCTTGCAGCCTTTACATGCCATGAACCCAGTTTCCAGCCTCCCTCCTATCTCTAGGTATAGTAAGGGGTACAAAGAAGGGCATATTGGTTTTATAACAGCCTTGCCAGGTTTAAAGCTTAAACTTCGGCCCAACACCAGCTGTCTGTTATTATTCTGGTTTTGCACCAGGGTCTGTTAGAACAGAAGAAGAAAAACCTTTCAGTCCTAAAAGTTCACAGAGAAAATTATCTTGGTTTCATCCCATTTTCCTTTAACACGCATGTTTAGTTTTGATGGGCAGGGGGCCAAGAAGCAAAATAATTGCTTCCACCATGAGAAAGACTAGGGCCAAGCAGCAGAATTTAAGGCCATCTTGTTCTTATTGCCTCTGGCAGTGAAAATCTCTAGCTCAGTCCTTCTCTTGGATGTGTGGTATAGAATAACCTTGTGCATCTCAAAGTGTGGTATGAAACAAGGGTGTAGATACCCCTAGTGCTTGGGACTACCCACACAGAAGTAGCAGTTTGTAAATACTGGAGCTTACCCTCACTGCTGTTCTGCTATCTCTCTCCCCCTTAGCACTTAAGATACACCAACCTCAGTCTCTGATCAAGAAAGGGCATCAAAGACTTGATACACTTTTTTTTTATTTGAGAATGTTGGTTCTTACTCTTTGCAAATTTCCGCAAATATAACCACTCCACTCAAAAAGGCACCAAGTCATTTTAAAGGGAATAGGCAGGAAAGGTGAGCACATTTTCACTTGTTTAGCTCTCAGCAGAAAAGGGATCTGGTTTCCAACTGGGAGCTGCATGTGGTACAATACAAACTGATACCAGTAAACAGGTCTTCACACTTCAGAAAGAGTTAGGCTTAAGTCCATAGCTTGATGTGACCCCAGTTAAAGAGAGAAACCCTGATACAAGATAGCCCAGGAGAGCAGACCCTAAGGAAAGGGTGGTGGGCTGGAGAAGTGAATGAAAAGTGACAGTGGAATAATATAGCTATTGTTCTTCCTCCCCAAAACTGACCTGAGCCTCCTGGAGTCTGTTGTCTGCTCTCAGGGGTTTGATGAGCTCTAGAAGATGCCCTGTCATTGCCCTGCTCACGCTGATTTTGCAGCATGCCCAGAGAGATCCCTTTGCTCACAGATCAGCTCTCCATGATAACCAGGCAGGTCTGGAGGACCCTATGCCTCCACCTGTGTTTTCAAAACAGGACACAGGTGGATCATTTGCAAAGGACTGGAGCTCACCTTGTGCCACAACCCCTAATGCAAGTAGGAACAAGCTCATTCAAAGTTGCATTTTTCCTTCTCAGCATATTTGGGGTATACTTATTACAGGATAAGCTCCTTTCTCTGCCACAAGCATGATAGTAATTTAATCAGCTGTTGTCTACTGTATCATTTCCTTCCTTCCACCAAAACTACCATCCTTTGGTCCAAAGGCATTTAGGAAAGCAGTTAACCACAAACTCCATTTAGCTAAAACAGGATGAGAAATTTGTGTTTGTGTTTGTTACTGCAACAGTAGTAACAATTTTGCTTGTTTGTTTTTGCAATGACTTAAGGGGAAAGAAACAAGTCCTTTCAAATGTATAATAAATACCTAGAGAAAAATAACAATAATTACACAGTCAAAGTCAAATAAGTATTAGTTCCACTTATCCTGTGTTTCACATTCTTAAGGTGTCTCCTATGCTGGAGGCAGGAATGTAGTGGCAAGCTTTTAAGGAAAATCATTAATTGCATGGTCTTTCAGGGATGGAACAGTTTTCTTCCTGGCTGTGCTGGTGTGACATCCGTCTCTTGTCAGATGATCTATAATACCACAATATGGCTCTATGGGAGCAGTGCCAAGGTTGGCAGAAGGGGTCTAACATGTAGAGCATGGATCCTGCTCTGAACCTGCCCCAGGTTCCCTGAGGTTTTGATTAATGCTCATCCCAAAGTGTTTCATCGTTTTGTTTACCTTTTCAGCTTGGTGCTGCTAATGATATTGCCACACGCTGTACTTCTTGAGTTGAACACATCTCCAGTTCTCCTAGCATATCAGTTTGAATTATGGATATCTCAGTCAGTTTGGAGAATTTGTCTTGGGGCAAAGAGCCTGTTTATTTGAATCTATGCTCAGTCCACATTAGGGTTGTGCAACCAATACGTGCAAATTGTTCTAAATGCCAGTTTACTTGGAAGCATAAATTAAATTTGGATACATGCATTGTCAGATTTGATTGATTGGCTCTGCTGCGGGAAAGAGTAACTTCCATTTCATGGTGGTATTTGCTTATGAATCTACTGGGAGACCATTTATTTGTAGCACAGTCTCTGCCAGCAGCCTTGTGAAGTGAAGCTTTGACATTCCCTATGTTCTTCATTTTTCTGGTAAAGCACAGAGACCAACCAGGGCTCAGGAGACAGTTTCTGTTTCTAGCTCTGTGGCAGGCTGAGCTAGACACAGCCTCAGCCGACTGCAGCCAGATAATCTGCAGAAGTGGGCAAATTCTACTTCCCTTTCCCTCCTCTTTGTCTGATGTGACCTTAAATGTTTGGAGTTAGGAGCAACCTGTAAAGGTACATCCACGCTGCTGTGGAGAGGGGAGGGAGATAGCCAGGTTGTCCCGAACAAGCAATGTCAAGCAGCTCAGCTGAGACAGTGCCAAGTCACACACCTTGCTTGGTGCTGTGTAGGCAGAAGCACAGAGAGCTTTTACAGCCAACTAGTTGCCAGCACGGATCTCATCTAGCTCAGTTTTCTATACATTTTACTGTGTACACACACCTTTCCTATGTTTCTGCAGCCCAGTTTCACAAAGGGCTGGTGTTTTACAGTGGCTTTGTGGTGTGAGGAGCAAGTTACTCCAGAATGTCATGGTTTGCTTTATTTTAGGTCAAGTTCAAGCAATGTGGACAAGCTACAATTTGTCTCATCAACCTGAGCAAGAGAGGGAGCAGTTTAAAAGCTTTGAAGGCTGAAGAAAAAGAACGTATAAGCAGTTACCCCCTTTGGCAGCTGTTGTAATAGTAGACAAAAAAATGACTGTCCTCAGCAAGCCCCTTTCTGAGCACTCAGAACCATGCCCGAACCCCAAAGTAGCACATAATAAGAAAAAAATAGTAAAACAAACACCCAGAGTTCATTTTCAGCCACCTAATTCTGTCACTCTTTTTATCTCAGAAATGTATAGGAAGAACCAGCAATGTTCCTTCATTAACCCCTTGCTTCTGCAACAGCCAGCATTAAAATAAAGAAGGCAACTGGAAGAGAAATAGAAATTTCCTGCAAGAAGCCAGCACACTGTCTGAAGTGGTGCTCCCCACTTTGTTCCCCGGAGCTTGTTTCTTCTGACAGCATACTGTATGACTTAGCAACCCTGCAAATGGTGAGACAAGCGCACTGTAGAGCAAAAAAAAAATTTCCTTATAGCCATGTCAGGCTGTCACTCCTCTGCCTCCCCCCCTGCTAGGAGCTGCTAGACTCTCTCAGCCATCTGGTGCAGGATTTGAGACTTCCTGCTGATAACCCTGGCCAATCCTGGCATTGCCGTGCACTTGGTGTATGAAGCTGAGACAGGTTTTGAAGTGTTTGTACAAAGCTGGAAAAGCAGCGGAAAGCCTGGAGGAAAACAAATGGGAGGGTGTGAGGTGGAAACAAGACATGCTGGTGATGCAGGAGGCCTCAGCACACATTCCCCTTTCATAGGGGATAAAGGAAAGGGCTTTGTCCTTAGACTTCAGCTGTTATGAAACGCAGCCATGGGAGAATGAGGTGGTAGATGTCATGCTCCTCTTTATTCCTTGCTGGGGAATGGAAATGCAGATAGGTTTCCAGAGAAGCACAAGGACTTGAAGCCATTTGGATGAGGAAGGGTCTGAAAAGCCATCTGCCTCAATTTCCTCTGCCAGCTCCTCTCCGTTGGATGGTACTCAGGTGTGACATTTGGGAAGCTAAAGAAATTCTTTTGTGGTGTATTTAGACTAGCATGCCAGTGACCAAGATCAGAAGCAAGCTGTGCCTGTGTAGTTTGCACAGGCAAGAGAGGAAACTGTTGCTGCTCTTGTGTCTCTCCCTGCCACAATCTGCTCTGACCCTAAGTTACACTGGTTTGCTAATACAAAGAGCTGTCAGGCAGGTGTTAGACTACTTTGTTCACACATTTCTTTTCATCCCACTGGCATTCAGGAGCCTACCCTACTGAATAAATGATTAATTTGGCCATGTTAGAAGATGTAATTCTTCCCACAGACTCGGTGCTAGCAAAAGCCCAGAACACCCCTTTCCCAGACAGATAGGTGACAGCCATGACCATCCTAGATCAGGCCCTGTGATCCCAAGCTGCCTCCTCATCCCTGTGCAAGGCTGTGCATGTGACCCCTCATAGTCACAGGAACAAGTTCTGAGCTGGTCGTAGAAAGCCCTGCAGATCCCAGAAAGCCACAGGACTTAACATTACCACAGGACTCCAAAGAGAAATATCCCATCTTTCCATAGGCCATCATGCAGTTTGAAAATCAGCTAGAGGCATTATTTTCTATTTCCCAGTTAAATGATGTTGAAATAATAATTATTATTATCCATGATTTACAGAGATGAAAGAGAAACTTGGTGATTTCAACTCATTTTTACATTGTGAGAACTTGGCTGCTCTTTTCATTGACTTTAGAAGGGACAGGGTCTCTTTCGTTGATATTTTGTTATTTGGTAAAATTTAAAACCTTGACCAACAGTGCCAAGATGAAAACCCCTGGAATCCAGGGTAGGTGGTAAAAGGAGACTGCTCATTTGTTGCTCTTAGTCCCAGCTTCCATTCTGAAGCACTCTCCAGTACACCGGCAGGTCAGCCCTTGACCCAGAAATACTTATTCATGGCCAGGTTGGATTAGCTACTATTTTTTCTTCCAAAAACTAAAAATATGTCTAGATATAGGTGCATCTGCTTTCTCTATTGTTTCTGGAACTAGATTTTATTTATTGTGAGAGCAGAAAGAAGATCAAGATGTATCTGTACTTCAGATCAAAAAGTATTTGTACTTCAGAAAAAAAAGCAACTTTTCCTTTAAAGAACTTCAGTTTCCTAACAACCCATGGAGATGGTGCTTTTACAGATGTGGTTTTGGGTCAACACATTCTCACTCTTCATCTCACTCTTCATCTTCCTGTGCATATAAAACGTCATGGCTTGACAAGCAGCTCAGTACCTATAAATGCCTGTTTGTTATTTATGGTGATTATTAAGTGTCCGTGTTTTCAGATCTACTACGTATGCAGTGATGTAAGACTTCTATTTTAAAGGCAATATTTATTTATCATGCTAGAAGTGACCAATGTCTGGAAAGGTTATATCGGTAAAGTAAACATGAAGCACTACTGAACAAAGTAGAACCTAAATGGTCTGTTTGCATTCAGTATTGAGTTTTTAATCTCATTTCCCCATTTTGTTACAAACAGTAAGGGGAAAAACCAATACAGAATCCATAGGAAAAAAATCCAGAGCACTGTACACTGCATATGAGAAAAAAGGTCCTCCTCCTATCTTCCTGCTTTGTTACTGACAACAGTTTGTTCGCTGTCAATAATTTTAGGAGCAGCAGGGCTTGCTTCGAGTTATTTTTTTCCTGTTTGTAGCCTAGCAAGTTTATTAGGGGTGAAAAAAAGATGGAAAGGACAGGAAAGAAAGAAGGCCTCTATGGTGTGTAGGTTGCATGTTATATAATAAATATTTAACACCCTGGTACGTTGAAAAGTCTGTGTTCCCAGGTAGCTCTGCTCTCTTGGGATGTGGTCAACAGGTAAAGGAATGTACTTCACTTTGAGTCCCTTCTTATTACAGCCCTGAAGGTCATGGTAAATGAGTATTGGAAAAGCCAAGCAAAGGGTAGAAAAAGGTAATAAGAGGTTAGCTGATCCAGAAAGGCATGGGAAGTCAGACTTAATTTCTGAGCCGTTTGTAAACTTCATGCAAGATATTGGAGGAAGAGTCCTGTTTTCTCAGAAGGCATATGAAAAGAGAGCTACAAACCATGCTGACTGTGTGCCAGGCAGCTAGAAGATTAAAATACTCATGTGATTAAGGTCAGCAGAAAACACTAGGTACATCTAGTCCAACCTCCTTCACAGCACTGGCCAGAAAAACTTATCTAGTGATTTCCACATCAGACCCAACAGCTTTTGTGTTATCTGTGATAAGACTTCTGGAAGATCATCTCATCTGGCTTAAACACCCATTTGACCCAAACACCCAGTCTGTCAACTTTCTTCTGCAATTCTTCTCTTACCAGAACATAGTCATTTCAATAAATGTCCATCTGCTCCTTTACTTTTTGATAAAGTGTGTACATTTAGATACACGATTACAAGGTCTCATTACTTGTGATTTTTTTGAATCTGCTCCAGGTTTCTAAAGCCATTCCAGAGGATCCTAGAGGGAGCCTAGTCTGTGTGCAAAGCTATAGATACATCTCCATCTTACACTTTGCCACTGGTTTTATCCCTAAATTTTCTTGTGTTTAGGGCAGCTGCTGTCACAGTAGTCTTTGAAAAAAATAAAAGCCTTAAGTTGTATTATTGAGGTTAAAATCAATGGAGAGTCATAATTTTTATATGATTTCTGCAACGGCACAAGGAAGATAAAATTAGCAGCTTGCAATAGGAAGGTCAGGAAAGTGAAGATAGGGCAAAATCCTGAAATAAAGATTTGCCTAAATCTCTATACAAAGCAAACTTACTGATTTCCCACACCTCAGTTGTTAGCCCTCTTAGTCTCATTTTTCCAATGAGGGACCAACAGCCAGACCCACAAACATTTTTATAAACAGTGAAAGCAGCACAAAGTAAAGAAGAACAAGGCAAATCAGAACTGACTACTATTGATTTTGTGATAAAGGCTCCATGGAGACCAGCTGTTAATTACCTTTCCAGAGGAGAGACTTATTCAGCTTGGAGCCACGGCTGTTATTTTTTCCCCTTTCCTCTCAGGTACAATAGACTGCACTGCTAGGATTAGCATAGGATTTAAACTATACGTGTGCATTGGGACAGAGTTATGATTATTCATCCGTTTTATTATGGTACTACTAAAGACCAGGCAAGAATGAGGCAATACACAAAATAGACACTCCCTGTCCCAGCCACTTTCCTGGTGAGCAACCTTTCCAGCAGACTTCAGTATCTCTTTCCTTTCTAGTCAAAGTTATGCCAAAGCAGCACGAAGCTGTCCATCTTGTTTTCCTTTCAACTGCTGCATTTACCGACACAAATGACTTAACCCTGAAAGGTACAGAGCATTAATGACTTAACCCTGCCAGGCACAGAGCTCTCTTGATGCCCACTGCCTTTGGTGTGGGGGCAGAGGAGGGGACAGTGATGTGTCACTGTGCTTAGCTCCTCTCCAAATAAAACCACCAAGCCCTGGCTGTACGATCTGTCTGAGCTGTGCGTGGTGGAAGACTAGCAAGTAGGGCAAATGAGGCTTGAAAACCATCTGTTTGCTCACCAGAGCCTGACATGGGCTGATTCAGTCCATGACATGGCTGCTGCAGAGTATGCTGGCCTGCCCAGGTGATGTGAGCTGTTACTTATGGCAATAACAAGTGCAAAGCTTCCTGACAGAAGTGCTGTTTTTAAATCCCTGAGTTCCTTTAATAACCCTGAGAGGCAGCAGGTTGAGCTCTCCAAAGCCATAGACCGACTTTGTACACGCAACCTGGGCAATTAGAGATGCAAAACAAAGCGTGCAAGCAAAGTCGTGCTGTTCCTCACTTCTCAGAATTACAGGGGGTAGTGCACAGAAAGCAGGGGCAGACACACTGGGAGGATGATATTGTTAAACTTTAACACCCGTGCTTTTCCCTGAAAACCTCTTTGCTGTTGCTAAGGCTGATGCGGTTTTGCTGGAAGCCCAGACATCTTCCAATCTTTTTAGCCACTTTGAGAAAGGAGATCAAAAAGCAAGGACCTTGGTGGCTTCAGAGCACAAAGATGAGCACTGAAATGATTCATTTTGTACAAAATCACCCTATACAAGACTTAAAACAGGTGGTCCCTGGAATGACAGCCCATAGTTGCTTTCTGATTATCAATATTCACACCATCATTATCTGTGGCATTAGGAAAAAAGCTGTATCAGATGCAGCTCTAGACAACCAGACAGCAGTAGACCATGCAGGAAAATGCATGGCTCTGCTTAAGTTACAAGCTGTGAGCACAAATGGAAAGTTTTGACCCATAGGGAGGACTATGTGCAGTAAAACTGGGAAGCCTTGAAAAACTGCAACTGCTCAAAGCAGGCAAACCCTCTGGTTAGTTGGATTCCTCCCACCTAGCATGTGTTTATTTTCTTTGTGCTCCTATAGCAGCACTTCTAGTGCAAATTAAGTGAACAGTGGAAACTAGAAACTATCAGCATGGTGATTTGTGTTCGTGCTTCAGCCTGCACATAAACAGTCTCTCTACCTTAACAAGCTGCCACTCACAAGGAGGGCAGCGCAACCACAAATTAATGATCTCTGCTTGCTTTTGATTCCAGATCCATCATGCCTTGAGGAATGCTACATCTAAAAATACTCTGTGTTAAGATCCCCCATGTGCTTCAAGCACAGTGTACTAGAAACAATCTATAACATTTTGCATGTTAAAGCACAGCGGTGGCCTTGGTGAAGAACAGTTTGCTCATTTGTATTTATACACGCTCCCAGCCTAGTGAAGCAGCCAAGGTGACTTTGGGCGAAAACGGTGCTCGAGTACAGCTGGTGCAATCTGGGCCTACAACTTTCCGTGCATGTCAGAAGTCATTTGCATATTCATTATCTTTTGATAAGTGCTGCGTGGTCAAGGGAAATGTACTCTCCCCTTTGGTGTATATCTCAATTTGCTCAGCCTTCTGTAAATCTCCTGTGGTCTGTATCAGTGTGGCTATAATTTTGTCCATTTACTGTATGGGTTAGGTCCTTCCCCCCAGATTACTTGTGTGTTTAACTGAAAACAAAATATCTGGGGAGGTAGAGAATATGATGGGGAGATTGCTGGGAGCAAATAAATAATTGCTAGCTGTTTAATTAGGACTAGTCTCTAGGACTTCTCTATGAGATAAAAGGAGTCGTTTGCTTACCAAGGTGGAGTGGCAGAGGTGCCAGCCGGGGTTAGAAATAAATCCAAGAAGTTCTGGCATCAGAATCTGTCCTCAACTGAAGTTAAAATCCTGCGGCTCTTCTGTACTCACAAGGAAGGTATGTGTCGTAGCAAGGTGAGCGTTGAAGTAATTAATGATCCACTCCTAAAAATGAGACAGAGGCTTCAGAAGAAGGAAATGGGACTCACCAGACGAGCAAACCCCTGCAAGTGAATTTGGCACTGGAGAGGCCATGTGCTGCAAGCTGGAGTCACTTGGTCTGACTGCTTTCCTGTAGTAAATCAGAGAGCAGCCTGGTTTGCAGCTTTGCAGAAACCATCCTGTGGTTTTCTCTCAGGGTTACGGTTACGGGACAGCAATGCCACTTAGTGGCTTCATGAAAGCTGTTTTCTCATGCAATAAATGCCTGTGATAGGGAGCAAGGGATTTGGCTGAGTAGCAGCTCACTGCTAAATCCTGACCATACAGTTACTTGTTTAAAAATATTCAGACAAAAATCTCAGCATGCTGCAGAGTAAGAAGAATCAGTCACCACTCAAACTTTCCTTCTTCTCCTTTTCCAGCTCTTACACAGGGCATAATCTTCAGTGGGATATGCCCCATGCCTGCATGAGTGCCCAGAGCAGACAGCAGAAAGCCCATGTGCCCTGGGAGGCTGGTGGTCGAGGCAAGGCTTTGAACGCAAAAGCCCACCTTGCCTTAAGAAGGAACTCCACTGTAAAGGTGGAGTTAGAACAACTAACCACAATTAAGCAGGAAAAGCCTTCTCAAGAGACAATCAGAGGCTGTGTGGCTCTCACCATCTGCCAAGCAAGTTCATCCCCAGATTTGTCAAGATGCTGTGCCATCTAGAGGCATTTCACTGGCATTTCCCTGTGCCTCTCTAGGGAAATCCTGGCTCCACTGGAGCTGGCTGGCAAAGCTGCACAGGGTCACTGCCGAAGGACCTGAGCAGCGAGCACTGCTCCTGGGCAAAAAGCACTTCTGGCACCCCCTGTGTCTGATGGTTCTGCTCCAACAGAGCAAAGATGCACAGCAGCAAGGGTATTTGCATGACTTGTACTAAATGCCTTTAAAATGTGCTGCCTTAGCAGTTTGAATGTGCTGATCATGGTTTTCTTTACAGCTTCATTTTACAATCAGGTCTGATTTACAGAAACAAGAGCACATACCTACCAAAAAAACAGCCTGCTGCTGACAGAGATGCCTGTTACTAGAAGAAACAAGGGCTTTATCCCTCTTTTGCTTTGTCACAGACAGCATCACAAAGGGAACTGCTGTAATTTCCAGCTAGCAGTGACTACAGGCAGAGAAGGCCTCCACAGCTTTTGCTGTGAGCTCATTACTGAGCACACTAATGCTAATTAACTTGAAATGGAAGCTGTGGCCTACGAACAGAGGCACTGGATATATGGTGGGTGAACATTGCCATTGACTGAAAATGGCTATTTAATCTTAAAAAATGTTATGTTGCTGCAAAACATTGCCTTCATTCCTTTCCTGCTCAGCAATACCTCAGGCTTCATCTGCCCCCGAAATGGCCAGCTCAGCTAGATGTCCTCAGCTCTGTCCTGTCTGATCTGCCTGTCTCGGCACAGGTCTGTCTCCTCTGACTGATAGCTACCAAGAGTTGACTGCCTGCCCATGGCTTTCCTTTGCATTCCCAGAGTAACCTCATGCTCTCAGCCTTCCATTGCTCCTCTAAGCATCCCAATGCCTATGTGATTCTGACCAGCAGAGAGGTAAACTATACATAAA
Organism: Coracias cyanogaster; assembly: GCA_033124195.1. Lineage (NCBI taxonomy): Eukaryota > Metazoa > Chordata > Aves > Coraciiformes > Coraciidae > Coracias > Coracias cyanogaster. Next base: position 115,336 of record JAVSBS010027873.1, on the reverse strand, counting down.
TAATAATAAAAAGAAGTCTGTCCTATTTTCCACAGGAAAAATGCAGGAATTCCCCAGGTTCTCACCAGCTTGAAATCATCAGATGACACTTCTTCAGCCTACTTCCTTTTTTGACTTGTCTCCAGTTTTGATACCCTCTGCTTGATGGGGCAGACAGCCCCACTGTGCCCATGTGCTCTGGGCATTGGGCTGAAGTCTGTTTCTAACTCTCATTAACTTGCTGATTAACTCTTTGAGAAGCCACTTCCTTTCTGTCTTTATTATCTATGTCCTGAGCATATAGAGGCATACAGCACACAGGGTGGAAATGAGCTTTCACTGCAATTTCTTTTCTTCTGGGACTTCCACAATGTACTTGGAATGAATGATTTTTATTTTTTTTTTTTTTTTTAATGAACAGCACAAACCCTTGTCCTCTCAACCTGCCCAGTTCATCATCTCAACCACTGCAGAAGAACAGAAATAATTATTTCAGGGAATAAGGGATGACCTTAGAAACACTGCTTAGGCACAAAATCTCTTCACATTTTATTCTAATGCCATGGTATCTGAGACTTGCAGAACAAAGCAGAGCATGTTTTAAGGTATAAAGGATTAGATTAGACAAGTACTTAAACCACTATCATTTCAGTACCAAAGGGCAGAAAATCTGTACACGTTCAGCTGAATTCAAGCCTGAAAAAGGTGATACAGCTCCTCTGACTGTAGCTATTTCTGCATTCCCCAAGCCAAAACACAGTGCTACTTACGCACCAGAGTAGACTAGTAAAGCAGGTTCAGTCAGTGCCTGGTAAGAAACAGCACCAGTGACTTGAAAGTCAAATTAGTAGACAAAGATAATATATGCACATATTTTGATATATGATGTATTTGTTAAAATTAGCCTGTGTACCATTAAAGAAGAACACATAGAATGGAGAGACTGTGTGTAGGGAAATAAAAAATTAAAATGTGGCTAAGTAACTGGAGAATGGACAAAAAGTCAA
>JAVSBS010027873.1:83467-104645 GCA_033124195.1 Coracias cyanogaster | reverse complement strand
ACACTGCCTCTGAACTGGCTCAGAGGCACTCTTGTTACACATTTTTCAAATGGATGTAGTTAAGCTTGAAGTTCAGGCTTACAAAACCGTTCCTGTGACACTTTAAAAAGTTTTCTTAATCATATGACAGCTGGACCACACTAGATAGATATAGTGGTAAGTAAATACAAGTTTCATGGAAGATATTATTAAAAGCTCTTAGAGCCTTTTTTAAGAGTAATGCAAGAATCTCCAGAAAATGTGACCTTCTCAAATAATGTAAACCACTGTTTTAATTGTGCAAGTATATTAGAGACATATATTAGTATCTTACTATTAGAGTATAAGATAAGATATCCTGGAGTGAGCAAGATGCTAGCTGTTTAGGAAATTGATATCAGCACCCGTTTAAATGTCTTTATTTGGGAAAACTCAAAAAGCTGCAACCTGAGCTCTGACTGTGCTCCAGTAAAATCTGGACTGCTGGAGTTCTGCCACTGAATTGCTCAGCGCTCAGTACAACAAAGATGCCAAGATGCTAGGTTAGGAGAGTAATTTCATTTATCAGTTGTGTGCGACAACAGAGTGTGCACAGGATCCGGAAAGAACATGCCTGTGAAGCTGCAGGAAAAGAGACAATGTGCAGCCAAAGTGTATTTTGCCAATATTTAAATAATGTATCTATGCAGGACAGAAGTTCTCACGTCTCCTAGTATTTCACAGTATTCCATTGCTATGACCAGGAACATGGAAAACTATTGTTGCTGGTCATCCACACCTGAAAGAAAATGATTGCTCTAGGCAGATTTTTACCTTTGACTTGTCCTGGCTAGCATTTTAGGTTAGCAAACAGGTTCTGAGAGAATGAAAAAGATGCATACTGATTTTATTATAATTCCTATGCAGAGATCCCTTCCACTACTAGAATGGACAAAGCAGGCCACTCCAAATGCTGTAGATATCTAATATAATCTTCTGTTCCCTTTATTCTTGCACTGGTGGACAAATGGATAGATTATTTTAACTTGGTTTATATTTGATGATGTGCCATTCCTAAATACTATGGTGGAAAATTTTTGGTGACTTCAATTTACATTTATCTTAAGTAGCCTATTCTTATAAGCCTGTGAAATTGCAATGGTTTTTTAGAAATTGCTTTTTAGCTCAGTGATAGTATTACTATATTATTATTATGCTTACTTAGGTTGGCACCTAGAAGTCCAGATGGATAGATGTTAAAATAATTTCTTTAATTGCCTTTTTTAAATTACAGCATTAGAAGTCAGCCATAATGTGTATGTATTATCATGCTGAAGAAATGAATGTAGAACTGAACATTAAATATAAGCGTATACACTCATTAGTATATATATATACACTACACAATTCCCTTCAGGTCACAAACTTAAAAATTAATTATTTTCACCACAATTTGGTGCTTCCAATATCCTGAAATGACAGCCTTGGTTTCTAACCACGGTTTTGGAGAAAGTAAATCAATTCCAGGGGTGTAAGTAGCTCTTTTGTATTCCTGAATTACTTCTGACATCTACAGTTCAACAAGAATTTATAGACTCCAGTGTGGTGCCAGGAAATGTCTGTAGTCAGAGGAAGTTTATTATCTATTTCCATCGCAGCATCTATTCTAACAAGAGTTAGTGAAAAATCCATGAAAGGAATATGTAAAATGCAGAAATTGTAGATGACAACCATTCCTATGTGCCCATATTAGAATTATTTATTGATAGCATCAGGTGGGTTCGAAAGCGAGAGAAAGAGAAAAGATGGAAGAGAATAGGGTGGGTTTTAAAAGAGCTCTGTGGTGGCTGAAATCTTTTCATGAAGGAGAATGGAAAGTTCATGCTTCTCTTTCTGGTAGTCTCAATGGCTCCTCACCCATTTGGAAAGCCTACAGCTATTAAAAATGTTAGTAAGTAGCTGCTCCTATTTCATCTGAGACAGCTAAGACTTCAGTATTGCACTCTGCCATGAACACCTGCAATGCTGTAGAAAGAGGTGCAAAACTCAAGAAAGGTTTTCTTTGCCATTAGCTCTCAGTAAAAAACACTCCTGTTATCTGGGAAAACACCTATGGCTGCTTCTTAAACACGTATCGGCCCTCTGCATCTTAGTGTGTTGTGTGGTCATCTGATTAAAATCTGATTTTGCTGACTGCTTTTGGTCCTAAACCTGCATTTTCAATGTTCTTTCACTGGACTGGGGACTTTGTTATCCTTTGTACAGAAAATGCTGCTAACTCCACCCCTGATCCTGCCAAACTCTTAAATGTACGCTTATATTTATCTGCACACATGCTTTACTGCAGAGCAAACTGCTCAGCAGTTTTCAGGTTGGTTATCTGGAGAGAAAGGTTTTGAAATATTCCACAAGAACTGCAGAAAATGATATTCTTTCAAACAGATCAACACAAAGGAAAACATTTTATTTTGTTTTCTTGGGCAGGAAGGAAACAAAGTGGAAAGAGTAAGACCTCAGCATGCTTGGCTCAAAAGGTATGTCATGGCTGTCAGCCTGTCTTCTGTGCTAGCGGTGATTATGAACAGCCTGCTGAAAGAAGAGTGGCTGATGCAAAGAACTGGAGCACATTTAAGTCATCCATTTTCCTCACGTTTCATTAACACAATACTGAACTCACGCTGGACTGGGAAAAAACAACAAGAACAACAAGGGTCAAATATGAACTGAAGAGGAAATATGTTGCCCTGACACAGACGGTATTTGCTCTATGGGAAACGCATCAGATCAGTATCTTGGTTTCTGTACAGCCTGTCTCTGTGCTCAGCAGATAATGAATCGCCACCATTCCTGGTAGTAGCCAACAGACACTGGAATAGAAAGGTGACTGCCTGGTCTTGAGCTCTGGGGACATACTCCATGGAAATAATGACATACTCTAGTTGATTTTTTACTCTAAACAGCAACATAGTTTAAAAATTTCATTATTTTACTCTAACCTGGCTAGATTCTCTGCATCTCTACAAGATGCAGGGGTCCTGCAAGACCTAATGTAGAAATAATATTCCTATTCCTTACCAACACAGCAAACTTAGGACCCATATTCTGTTAATAAAGTATCCTGCACTATGATCTTCTCTTCCTCTCTATATTCAGATTCACCCCATAGCTATTTGAAAAGCAGGAAACTAAGAATAGTAGAAAAGGATAATTAACACATAGTTTATTTTTTCCATCTTATCATGGCCAAGAAACTGGTACCCTTTATAACAGGATCAGAGAGTTATTTCAGAAGTACTCAGAACTGTGAATCTTTCTTCGGAATCTGTATAAAAAGATAAACACACAAACCTGATATACAGATTTACTTGATATATAGGGAAATATACAAGGATAAATATTAAGGGAAAAAAAAGATTAAATAGATTATAGAGAAATATTACTAGAACATTATTTAGGAATGTACCAGTTTACTGCTGTAGAAAATTTAGTTGAATTAGAAGGACATATTTTTTCTGTCTACTGTGTGTAGAAATACATAATTTTATGCAGTCTTATTATGGGAGGTAATTGCTCTCCCATTCATATACACAGGCAGGCACCAACAGAACATCATATTAATCTCTGCCTCTCTTTTCTCCCAGGGTAGAATTATTGACTGTGAGCTTTCCTTTGAACATTTTTAAAATGAAGTAGAGGTTGCCTTACTTGTTTCATTAGAAAAGTACATGTATTTACTTTCCTTGTTTGGTAACCTTGCTTTAAAAACATCTAATTAAAGAATTTTTTTTCACACCCTCCTAAGGTAGGTAGAAGTGAGGTACTAATTTGAAGACCTTAGTATTACACACAGAGTAGCAGACAGCATTTAGTATTAAGGGCTGTAGCTTCTCTAAATCAATTATAAAAATGTCTCTATTGTTCAAATATGGATAAGAATCCATTTATAATATACTAATAATACTTAATGAAGGACTAGAAACTTTTGTAGTGCCTAAAGACCCAATGTAAAGTTGAAAAGTTAGCTCTTCATTCTCCTGCTTGTTTGCCACATATCTTCTGGAGACACATAAAGTTTCTGCAGATCAGGATTTTCAGCAGTGACATCCCAGTGCAATAAAGACTCTGAAGTGCAGAGCAGCAAGGTGCCCCAACTAGATGTTTCATTTCCATCTCCCTAGTCTTTAGTGTACAAACCAGCATGCTTTCTAACAAGGTAAATTTTATATTAAGGAAGTATGATGATCCTCCAGCAACGTACAATCACAGAATGGTAGGGTTGGAAGGGACCTCTGGAGATCATCTAGTTCAACCCCCCTGCCAGAGCAGGGCCACCTAGACCAGGTTACGCAGGAAGGCATCCAGGTGGGTTTTGAATGTCTCCAGAGACAGAGACTCCACCACCTCTCTGGGCAGCCTGTTCCAGTGCTCTGCCACCCACAAAGTAAAGAAGTTCCTCCTCAGGTTAAGATGGAACTCAAATTTATTTTCATTCCCTCTTGTCCTGTCGCTGGGCACCACAGAAAAAAGACTAGTCCCATCTTCCTCACATCCACCCTTTAAGTATTTATCAGCGTGGATGAGATCCCCCCTCAGACTTCTCTTCTTCAGACTAAACAGACCCAAGTCCCTCAGCCTTTCCTCATAAGGGAGATGCTCCTGTCCCCTAATCATCTTAGTAGCCCTTCTCTGCACCCTCTCCAGCAGCTCCCTATCTCTCTTGAACTGGGGAGACCAGAACTGGACACAGTACTCCAGAAGCGGCCACACCGGGCAGAGTAGAGGGGAAGGAGAACCTCCCTCGACCTGCTGGCCACACCCTTCTTGACGCACCCTAGGATGCCGTTGGCCTTCTTGGCTGCGAGGCCACATTGCTGGCTCATGGTCATCCTGTTGTCCACCAGGACTCCCAGGTCTCTTTCCACAGAGCTGCTTTCTAGCAGGTCAGCCCCTAACCTGTACTAGTACATGGGTTTATTCCTCCCCAGGTGCAGCACCCTACACTTGCCCTTGTTGAATTTCATGTTTCTCTCCACCCAACTCTTCAGCCTGTCCAGGTCACACTGAATGGCAGCACAGCCCTCTCCCAGTTTTGTATCATCAGCAAACTTGCTGAGGATGCACTCTATCCTTTTATCCAGGTTGTTGATGAATATATTGAACAGGGCTGGACCCAGTACTGACCCCTGTGAAATGCCACTTGTCACAGATCTCCAACCAGACTCTGTGCCATTAATCACAAACCTCTGAGTTCTATCTGTCAGCCAAGTTTCAATCCACCTCACTGTCCAATCATCAAATCCACACTTCCTAAGCTTGCCTAATAGGATGCTGTGGGAGAGAGTGTCAAATGCCTTGCTAAAGTCAAGATAGACAACATCCACTGCCCTCCCCTCATCTATCCATCAGTCATTCCATTGTAGGAGGCTGTCAGATTAGTCAGACATGACTTCCTCTTGGTGAATCCAATGTTGACTACTACCAATAACCCTCTTTTTCTCCATATGCTTCGAGATGATGCCCAGAATGAGCCGTTCCATCACCTTTCCAGGGATGGAGGTGAGGCTGACTGGTCTGTAGTTTCCCAGATATTCCTTCTTGCCCTTTTTGAAGACCAGAGTGACATTTGTGTTCCTCTAGTCCTCAGGCACCTCGCCTGATCTCCAGGACCTTTCAACAATGATGAACAGCCCAGCAATGACCCCTGCTAGCTCCCTCAGCACCCGCGGGTGTAACCCATCAGGACCCATGGACTTATGGGTATCTAGTTTTCTTAATTGCTCTTTAACTTGATCCTCCTCAACCAAGGGGAAGTCTTCCTTCGTCCAGACTTTCTCTGTTTCCTCCAAAGTCTGGGACTTGAGGCAGTTTCACTCTGCACATTTCCTTATTGCATCCTATAGCAGAATTGTCTTAAATTCCCTTGGCGTTGAATTTTGTACATGGTAATTACACAGTCATTGGACAGAATGACTTAGCACGTTCATTACTTATTCAGGCATTAGGCAGGACATAGGAATTACATGTTGACAGCAAATTATAGTGCCAGGAATGAATCATGTTTCTTAGTAACTCTGCATCAACAAGGAATCCAATTGCAGAATATGTCCTTCTTGTCCCACCCCAACGGGAATGCAGCAGCCGGTTGGCTACAAAGTAATTCTTGCTCTCCCCAGCCAATTAAAAAAAAAAAAAATCAGTGCTATTCAGCATCTTCAGAAGTTGCTGAAAATCTTGATGGTTCAGCACCTGAACGACTTATATTAGATACAACTACTTGTGCTTTCAATTATTCCCCTTTGAAAGTCTTGAATTTTCATCTTGTACTGAATTAGCACAGCTTCACTTGGTTTTCTCAGTATTAAATGCTGCTGTTATTAAAAAAGCTTTGTTAAAAATATTGGTTAGCACAACTGCATACAAAAAGCAGCAAGAAAGAAAATTATTTCTCCTTGAAGTGAATGCTGCCTGTGAACGCAAAGATTTGATCATTTTGGCTATAATTAATCTAGTGCAGAGATAGAAGGGCTAAATTACAGTGCTTCTTCATGCTTTCTTTCCATTAAATGAGAGAGAATGGTTATTGACCTTTTGCCAGGAGCTAAAATAAATTGGTATGTTCAGCTCACTGTTTATATGTAGGAAATAAAAGAAGTGCCCTACAAAGCGTGCTCACTAGTAAGCCCATCCATCTGAAGACTGTTGCCAGCTTCTGCCTTTCAATGCTAAGCTTATCCAAAGCCCCTACAGTGATAGAAGCCTTTCACTAACTTTAGTAAGTTTGGAGCCAGCTCTAGTGTAAAATATATTAGTACATTATTTCTTTATTTACCTTTGCTTCCTTTGACAGGAGCAGGGGACTAAATACCACATTATATTGCTACAAAACTAAGGTCAGAAACTAGTTTGCCCTGTGGACACATCCACCTAAAGACTGAGTATGGTGTAAAGGAATAGCATAACTGGTTTTCTGTACTAACAAGTAGAGCTCTGTTAGGCCAGCAGCTGGTTAGCATTTAAGCTGTAAGTTAGAAAAAAGCTTTTAAGGAAAAAAAAAAATCCTTCTTCTCTCCTCCCCATAAAGAAAAAAAGTCACAGGACATAGATCAAATTTTGCAAAAGATTATGGTGATTTTTGGTATCATTGAAAATTAGTAGTTTTACCAAATTACTTATCTATTTCTACATTAACTTAAATGATGAATGTACTTTTGGCAAGGTCTATGGAGACAAGGCAGGTAGGAGTTGTAGAAAATCTCTCACAGCATCTCAAAGTGCAAGAACAGGTACTGTGATGACCAGTATTATCACTCAGAAGGGTGCATTACTTTGATGCTCTCTCTCAATTAATCTCAAAATATTTTTTAAAAAGGTAGAGAGTAATTTACTGTCATTCTTTAGCAGATTGCTAATGGAACCAAGAATAGCTTAAATTCATTTATCTGAGTTAATAACCTCATGACAGTAGAGAAAGAATCATAATTTAGAATATACTTTTTTTTTCCAGATGGCTAAGTCCACATTTGTTGGTAATGATGGAGAGAGAATAATGCCAGAACAGAACAAATAGGAATCCAAAGAACTAAGCACCAGTGTTTACAGACATGAGCAAGAAGGACAGATTGGTATAAAATAGCAAACTATTCTGTCCGTTCTCAGAAGCTGTTTTAAGATAGATTTTTATTCCTGCTTCTCATGGAGATACATCTATAGACCAAATGGTATTTCTTTTTGTAAAGCAAAATTATGCATGGCTGGTTGCCATTTCTCTGGATTTTGTTTTCTCTTGCTTCATTTCACAGCTTTAGTCCTGAGACAGTGGCAATCCACATTCATCAGCCTCATCCAGAGGCTTTATTTACTGTCATTTTTCTGCTTTTCTCCTCCTTTCTCTTTGCTCCCTGGTAAGCTATGTGAGCTAAATCCTGCTCATGGTTCTAGTTCTGTAACTCTGTAGCTGTCCACTGGAGAGATAATTTAGAATTTGTACACAGCCGTGGCAATCTGTGCTTGTCCAAGGCTGGTTATGAAAAATGCCACAAACCCCTAAAGGAACAAATAACAAGCACCAAGTCCTTATTAGGCTCTAGAGGTTTTCATGGACTTCTTTCCCTGCATGTCAAAATCCACTGTGACGCCATTGCCTTTTCTTTTTCCTTTTTTCCCATTCTGATCTGGTATTGTGAGTGTTGTGGACACAGCAGGAGCTTATGTGAAGACATGTGGCTTGGCTGAAGAGCAGTTTAACAATATGTAAGCTCTTCACTGACACAGGACACTGTACCGACCCGAAGACATGGCATTTTAATCATTAATTGCCTGACTATGCCAGCAGCTTTCACGGTTATATTGGCCCCTGGTCAAATGTTAGAGCAGCTTTTCCACTGCTGAACTTATATCTTTGCCACAATTTCATTATTAGGAACCTTCGTAAAGGACCACAATGGGAGATATAGTTGTCAACTTTGTCAACTTACCACAGTCTGGTCACAGAAGTCACTGCGTAAGGTAAGAAATTAGGACTTGCTATTCTTCATTTTACCATCAGTCCATTCTCTGCCTCTGTAGCAAACTTCCATGGGACTTTAGCCATATCTTTTTAGTGTCCTCACCGTGTCTTCTCCTCATCTAGGACTCAGGTGTTAAACCTGGAGATAAAAAAAGTCTCAGAGTCCATCAGCTTTGCCACATCTAGTACTGAATCTGGATTTAATGCTAAATCTAAATAACCTGTGCACTCCTACCAACTTACTGGCATCATGTCATACCAACATTTTGTGCAATGTAAGGATCTTCTGAGTTTTGTGTGTGCTTAATTTCTTTCTTGCTTTCTGACTGAGTCACAGCTCAAGGCAGTTTAATTACAGACAACACTGATACTACTTGAACATGTAATTCAGCTTTTAAAGCCTCCAGGGCTAAGGTGTGAGGTATGAGCTCACAGCTTCTGTCAGTGAACAAAAATCAGTCATGGGTCATGCAGGTTCCTCTACCCAGTGGCACCACAGGAACCACAGCCTGGAATTACCTGGAGAGCCTGGGCACCCACGACAGCTTACCGAACACAGAGGCTTGCGCAAATGGCTCTGAGATGAAGTAGAAGTCAGGGCTGCAATATTGCTTGGTGTGCATTTAAATGAAATTGTTTATTGCCTTCCCAACAAAGGCTAGTTTTCTCTCTGGATTCCTCAAACACCAAGAAATACACTATTTAGGGACCCAGGAGAGTGAAAACCAGTAAGCTAGGACTTCATTAGGAGACATCACTGTCTCAAGAGTGTGTCCTCAAGACACTGTCTCAAGAAAGTAATCTTGAAGGACTGTAGAAAGCTCTTTCTGTGTAATGTGTTTGCTACTGGCAGTCCTCTGTGATGGATGTGATGTGCACACTGACAACAAACAGTAATTGATTAACATTCTGCATCGTTCATAACAGCACAAAGTGCAGGACTATAGATGCATATTTTTCAAATGCAGGTTTTCAGGGGAAATACAGGAGAAGGTCTTAGTCTGACTCACTGTGTCAAATTTTCAGAAAATTGCTGTTACAGTTCCCAGTCTATGTAATTTTAGATTATTATTATCAAAATGTGACTCAGCACTAGGTATGCATTTTACCTCCTCACTGAAGCATGTGCGCAGCTGTAAACTGCCTGCCTGTTTGTTTTTGCTGGATACCATGACCTAAGAACTTAAATTTTTTTAAAAATTGCAAAGAAAAACATCCAATTCCCTGATAAAACCCCCCAAACTATTTGAAAACAGCCTCAGCTGTAGTAACTGATAACTTGTACCATTTCAGCCATTTTGGGTTTGAGGTTCTCAGGGGCCTCAGTCCAGCTAGTGTCATTTTAACACAGGTATTCACTACATCTGGTTCACTCCTGCTGGGTACCACTGGTCTTCTAGCAAGCTTGTAATGCTGTGAATCAGGTCAGGAAAACCAAACATCATTGAAACTGGAAAGTACGTTCTAGGCTGCTGATAAACAGCACTGCTAAAGGGTGACAAAACTGTCATTAAAATCATCCTCTTTTCTTTCTCACAGCAGCTATAAGCAGTAAGAAAAGGAATCCAGGTAAGCACATACAGTTTCCTTCCCTGCCTCAGCTGCTGAGCATCACTGAGCCACTTCAAAGCACGAACATGCCATTGCCATTTGAGTGGACACTCCCGTTAGATCAGAGAAATGGCAGAGATTTCTCTACTGAAATCTCTGCAGTAGAAGTGACATAAAAGCCATCAAACCAGCATGATTGCTTTTTTCAGGATACGTTTCTTGTTATTAAAGACATCTCAGAAGAAACAACCCCCCTTTTTCCTGTCCACCTCTGATAGACCATAGCATTTCTGAAATTCCTTGAGAGAACAAAGCCATAGCATGCTTTCTCACAGCAGCAACTCCTAGGCCATGCTTCTTCCATGCTGCTGGGAGAAGCTTCTATGGTAATGCAGACCCATCATTGCTTTTGCTGAAGTCAGAAAATTCCGATAATATTGAACGGGTCTATAAACAACATCCAAAGCATTTCTGTCAGTTTACAACCTTACACTGTACAAGAAACCTCAGAAATACTGACCTGGCAAGAGCGAGCCATGTCTCCCAGCCATGGCACGAGCCTTTCTTCAGTCCTATTTTTAAAGGAACTTGGTTATGTGGATATACTTGTAGACAAATCAAGGGGTGGTCTTTATACAGGAATTAAATTTCAATATGGATTCCCATCCTAAGCATTAACAGTGGTTGTCCTAAAGAAATGAAAAGATACTTTGAACACACAGCTCTGTTGTCAGTCATGTAGCTGTCTCAAAAGTTAGAAAATAATCTAAAATTGTCACAAGTAGGTGAAAACAATCAGATTTATTATCAGATCATATGACACAATGTTAATGGTAACTCATAATCCCTGCCATATTCAGTGTTTTAGAGGTATTAGATGCTTTTGGATGTTCCCTAGTCATAAGGTCTCACTTCACAAATAATATGAATTTATTTATTTTCTCACCTGGAAGCAGGATTTTCAGTATCCCACACTGCTATATATTATCTTTTTCTGACACTGATTTCTCTTCATGGAGCAGATTTCCAGCACAACAGCAAATATAAATCTGCCTAATAATACCTCAGGAAAACCTCTCCTGGCTGACAAAAGAACATTGCAGCAGTTCATTCATGTGATTCTCCCTATAGCTATAACTGAGGAAATTCATCATCATGACAGGCACACCCAAGAGAAGATCTATAGTTTCTCTTCTCATCACATATCTGTGGAGCAACATTCACAGAATCATATAATCATCGAATGCTTTGGGCTGTAAGGGACTTTTAAAGGTCATCTAGTCCAACCCCTTCCACTGAGCTGGGACATCTATAACTAGATCAGGTTGCTCAGAGCCCCCTTCAACCTGACCTTGAATATTTCCAGGGATGGAGCACGTACAACCACTTTAGACAACCTGTTCCAGTGTTTCACTACTCTCATCATAATACATTTCTTCCTTACATGTAGTCTGAATCTACCCTCTTTTAGTTTAAAACCATTACCCCTTGGCCCTACTAAAAAGTCTGCCCTCATCTTTCCTACAAGCTTGACCAGCAGGTCTCAACCATGCTGATCTTTTGCCTTCCTTTCCTGATTTCTTATACACGGGGATTGAGAGCTCTTGTGCTCTGTGGAGAGCATACTTAGGTCCAGAGATCTGCCAGCTCTGTTCTTCTCACTTGTTTCTGAGGGCAGTTTCCCAGAGGGTTCCATTGACTAACTCCTTGAAGACCTGGAAGTTCGCCCCAGGAAGGCAGCATACATCCCTAAGAGGAGGGTCTGTCTGGTATATTGGACCCCTGTTCCCTTCCAAAGGGAGTAACTTACAACTGTAACCATCATTTTTTCCTTATGGAGGTGGTTGTGATATGAGGGGTAGGCCTTTCTGATCTTAGCAACACCTCTGGTGTAGATGGACCATCATCCACATTATCAGTGGCTGGACCTTCCACATCCAGAGCTTCATACCTGCTGTACAGAGGCATCTGGAAAGGTGAGGTAGGCAGGGAAGGGGTTTGCCTGCCACCCCAAGCATAGACTTACCTCCATTTACTCCTTTTCCTTAACTTAATGCCTTTTGCCTGGTAGAGGGACTGTACAGGATCTCCTTGATCTTGTGTTTTTTCTGGTTGATGTTCCCCTTTCTGTCTCGGGGAGGGTAGAACATGGTTCCACTAGTCTCTCTCAGACTATGTGGTGCTGCTTAACCTGTCCACTTGCTCTTGAAGCTGCCACCATGCTGAACAGATCATCTATTTGGTCCCACCTCACACAGGTGTTCTTGCTACTGCCATCAGGTACTGGTGAAAGTCTCTGATATGCCCTGCAGCTTGAGAGCTCAGTGGCTGCATGTTTTCATGGGAGCTGTCTCTGGGTAGCCACATCCATTCTGTTGAGAGCAGAGGACACAGCTTTCTGGCAAGTGGTTACCACAGCTAAGCTCATTCTGGCAGGTCATCACGACCACTGATTGAACTGAGCAGCTTGCCTAGGTGACTGACATGTATTAGGCTCAAAGCTCATCCAGTCCCATTCCCCACAAATTTATGGTTATTATCTGACGTTCAAAGCACACACAGCAGAACAGACTGTGGATCTAATGGCACACAGATGATTTTCTTTCTTCTGCTTTCTTCTCTGGGTGAACGCTCTCAACTGGTTTCTCCTAAAGCAAAATGTTTTCAGCAGAACCTGATGTGTCTCCTCCACTGATATATGACAAAGTAAAACACTTTGTATGGCTGCTTTTCTCTAGTTCTAGGAATGATTCAATATTTTATTAATCTGAAGAATGCCTTTATGCTCCTCAGTAATGACCTACCAATTAACTATTCCACCTTCTCTGAAAATATTCAGTCACTCACAAGCCTACCTTTTTTTTCCTTTTACAGTAGAAGCCCTACATTTCCTGAAGGAAAATTACAGGAATACTTTAGGAGCTTAAATAATTCAATATTGTGTTTTGACAGAGTGTTTTGTAGTCAAAACGGTTATAACCTTTGATTACGCACTGAAGATGCTTTTCGAACAGACTCACTTACAGGTGCTTGGAAAGCACAATGGAGACCATGATCTGCTGAAGGGAGGCCATTGTTCAATGTACAGCTACAAATAAAATAACCCAGACAAGTAGACTGGCAAACTAGACAACAATGAATATTACACAGAGCAGTGTGATAATATTGTTGTAACTCAAGACAAAGTGCTTCCTGGTGGAGCGGCACCACCTGGCACAGGTGTTGAACCACGTTTGAAAGGGGCACTGCAAGTCATCGTGGATGTAGAAAAGCTCTTGTGTGAAAAGAGATTAAGAAACAGCCTGGGGATATCTTGTGGAAGGCAGGGGACAAGGAAGAGGAGACCTAATGATTACATATAAAATACAATTGCCACAAAACTTACAGAATGGGACAGAAATATGTCCCATTCCACAACGCCAAAACAAGAGGCCAGCCAAAAGAAGCAATAATGGAGGGTAAGTTAAAACAGATAAAATGAAATACTTTTCTGTGCTACATGTGGCTGCAGAGCAGATCTCTCTCCCACACCAAGATCTCCCAGAAAAGGCTGAGAACACACACAAGTTTTAATAATAACCATGTTCATACTGGGCAGGTGTAAGAGCTTTTGGTTTCTGCCTGCAATACACCTCTGACTAATAGAGAACAGGGTAAGAAAAAAACACACCCTGTTTGTTTGCTGTGACAGTTTCTAGTGGGGTTTTCTTTCTTGGAAATCCCAAGGACTTCCAGACAGTATGCATGTTCTGACCTAGAAGGGTAATTTCTCTGACTTCAGTACTTCTTTTTCAGAGCAAACTGTCTTGTGGCTTTTCTAATAGGCACCTGCTCAGCACATGAAATCCATGCAGAAACCTGCATGACACCTCTCTGCAAGCACTGGCTTCAGCTGCATTCTTGTACTCTCACGTAGTTCTCCCTGCTTTGTTCAGAGCGTTTCTAGAGATGAGGTTTTTGCAGAAAGAAAGGAGGCATGCGTGTGTCCATATTGCACAGCAAATATATAAAAATATGAATATTTACAGAGCTGCAGATGAACCTTTCAAACAATCCTGGAGGGAGGACTCAGGTCATGTTTTTGTTGGAACCCCAGATAAATCCATGGACAAAACACTAGTTCAGGCAGGGCTGGCTGGGCAGTGATCAGGGAACTTCCTTTTCCTTGAAAAAATTTCTTCCTGGAAAATGAACTTAGTGAAATTTTTTTGATTTGGCAAAGCATTGTATCAGCAGACAAGACAAGGAAAAGATTTCTGACAATACTATAAGGGGCAATTTTTCATAATAGCCCATTTTTCATAAGAAATTAGTTCTATATGTTTTACTTCACAATATCCAATTATAATGTGGAATACAGACTGCCTAAATTGACGCAGTTTCAGTTATTTTTCTGTTTATTATGGAACTTGATTTGGAAATCTGAAAACCCACAGCCAATCAGAATTTCCATTCTCTGCCTCACTTCTACTCAGATGATTTGTGCAATGCTTTTCTAAGCTACCAGCTTTCCTTACATTGATAGGAGAAAACAAGAATTTATAGAAATTGTCCTTGTCATAGCTGATAGAAATCATTCTGAATAAGGTGCTTAAAAGCCTTTGAAAAATCTGACTCCAAGCCTCTATGATTTAATGTGGAGATGTGTAGATAAGATCAATGAACACAAGTTGAGTAGTGAGAAAAACATAATTAGGCTCTTTCTAATGTTTATCAGAGTGGAAGGAGCCATGAATAAAAAGCAGGCGTTTAATCAGCACAGAGAGACTTGCTCATAGCTGTACATTTGTTCCAAGCAGAATTTCTCCGTTTCTTTAGGAAGCTGTTTGTCTGGAGGCACACTGTGCAGCATGGTGGGAAGCCATGGTGAAAGGAGACATGCATGGAGCACAAGTCCACTCCCCAGGTGCCGTGCAAATGCACAGCAATTCAGTGGTGGGCTGTCATACACCAGTAAATCAAAACAGCGATATAAACCTGCCTATGCACCCCTCTCCCATGGAGTGAGCTTGGAAAGTGACTATGGGAGCTGCAGTATCAACTATTTTCCTTTTGACTTGGTGGTAGCACCCTTGGGAGTTAGCATGAAGCTGAATGTCGGGTAAGCTGATTTCCTCAGCTGGCACCACAGGGTGCCACACAGAGTTTGGGTCATGATTTTCAGGGCTTTTTTCAAAAACATGTAGGAAGAAGAGGAAGAGGATTGTAGTTTTCTTCCACTCTGAAAACATCCATCTATCTTGTCAGCTGGGGCAGCCCATAACACGAAGGGGAACAGCAGATTCAGGATCTTGAAAGGACTCTGAATTATGGGGAAGAGTAAGGTTAGTTTTCAGCCCAAAAGAGTGGACTGCAGGCTAAGCTGACTGTAAGAATGGTCCCAGTTAAGTGTCTGACCCACGATGTAGGATCTAAGGACCAAGCACTGGCACAGGTTGCTCAGAGAGATTGTGGAATCTCCATCATTGGAGATCCTCAAAAGTTATCTAGACATGGTCCTAGGTAGCCTGCTCTAAGCTGACCTGCTTAAGCAGGGGAGGTTGGACCAGATGACCTCCAGGTGTCCCTTCTGGCCTCAGTGATGCTGTGATTTGTTGCATTGAGAGGAAAGTAAAACCGATAAGTAGTGAGGAGGACAGCAGAAAGAAGAACATATTGCACCCACCCAGCTTTCCGTGGTTTAGGTGCTGGAAAGTGGGATGGCTAAAGACATCACTGTTCAGCTAGCGCACTTTCAAAAGACTATGTACACTTTTTATTCTTCCTAGAAACAGCTCATGTCTTTGAAGACAGCACAGCTCAATTCAGCACTGGTGTAATTACTGTGGCTTCAGGTTGCAACCTCCTTACAATCAGGCTAAAATTGTTCCTTTGTTCCACACTTCCCTTTTCCTGACCAGCTATATCTCCACTGTCCTGTCTTTTAACTCTTGTACCAAACCAGCAATTGCTGCATAAACTGCTTTTGTTGTCCATTTGCAAGGGGCGACCTTCCTTTTCCCTTGGCACAAGTCCCCACACAGAAGTGTAATCTTTCACAGCTGAGCGACTTTCAATACACAGGCAACAGCAGAGTGAAAACCTTGGCATGGCTATTAAAGCTGCTCTCTATAAACAATTACTTGTCTTAATGGGGATTAGAAAAAGAACTAATCCAGTACTGAAAGAAAGCGAAGCCACTGCAAAGCCTGTCTTGCAGCTGTAATTTCCTTCTGCAAATAGAGCTGTGGAGCTACTAACCAAGTCAGGCACTCTTCACCAAGTAGGTTATCAACAGAGGGACAGTGCAGAAACAAGCTATGCTAGTATTCATGGGAAAAAAGCCTGTCTGGTTGGTTAGTTAGTTGGGCTGGTTTCATTTGCTATTCTTGTTTTTTTAATTATGAGGATGGCAAATAGATGCTGACATACAAAAAAGATAGACAATAAGGGTTTTGATGGCTTGTTGGCAACAAAGTTTGCATAAGGCTTCAAGCAAAGGAAAAATGACTAGTGTGGGAAGAACACAATCAGAATAAGCTGGTAATAACTTTTATCTGGCGAATTTTAATGCATGGGCAGTTCATTAGGAGCTGGAGCAATACTGAACCAACTACTCAGAGATGCACTAGCATAATCAGCCAGATTAAATGCAACCTTGTGAACTGCTAATAAGATTACATTTCAGTGAGCTAATCAACGCAATATTGTGATTACATGGAGCTGGAATAGATTATTACAATAGAAATAAGGCCAGCCATTTAGATGGAATTAATAGTCTGTCTTTTATCATTTTTACATTTCTTAAAATTCAAGCTTAGTAGTAATAGCTTTACAAAATCTATTATTTATGTTCTGTCTGTTTATTTGTCATTTGCTAGGATGGCTTTGTTCAGCCAAGCAGAGGGATTAGTAGAAATCTTATGCCTTTTCATAATGTGTGAAAAAGTGACATCTGGAGAGATCAATGTCTCATTCTGCTAAGGGGCAGCAGTCACAAAGATGCTAATAACTGAACAGCTCAATCAGAGCCTTCTTTAAATGCTGAGTTCTGGACCCTACAATGCATCAAATTCAATGTTCTGATGACAGTGCTGGCCTGCTCCGTTTCAGAGTCGCCTCTGTCTCACCTGCTCTGCACAAAGGTGGCTCACCTTCCTCTACTTCTCCATGGAGCTCCAAAAATAGCTCTGAGCTTCATTAGTGATTTGCAGTTTAGCCTGGCATTTGCTTTGAACTCAGTCAGCAAGTCCTACTGAGCTGTGTGGTTTCCCTGAAGAGTATGCATGCGGCTAGTCATGGCATTGCTATCGTAGATGTAGAACTTTGCCAGTCATACATGCCACCTACTACAGGAGCACCTGGAATAGGCAAATACAGTCCATACTATGCAGTATCAAACACCTAGGTTATGTGATAAAGACCTCATCTGCACAGATCCCACAGAGATCATCCCCAAACCCCTCCCATGTTACCTCCTCCAGCCAGCTGTCTTCAGACTGCACACTGCTATATGCCCTTTGAGCAGCTTTTTACCTGCTTTGTATTTTTTCCATTAAATCTTGTCTCCCTCAGTTGAAGTAGTAATATTTTCTGGTGGTACAAAATCAAATACTGCTCTTAAGCAGATGAAAACTATTCTACTTTCCTGTCTCATGTATGGATGTAGAGGTTAGCCTGCCATCGACTACTGCACAATGCTTCTATTTTTCTCTGTCAGGGTTCAGAATTTTATGCATCCTGTGGTCAGGTGACAGCATGCAATGTTTGTACAATTCATTTTTAAAATCTTTCTTAAATAAAAGTTATTCATTTGTTATTTGATGGCCATGGTATTTATAGCACCTCAATTTAGTGTTTAATAAAAAGTAAAAACTTTGACACCTTGAGTCAGAACTCTTGGACAGACCTCTTTCCCTGGTCTTTTGTAACCTTTAGAACCATTTTCTCTATCTGGTTTTAGTGCTTAACTATTTCTATAGGCCAGAGTATCCTCTGCTGTGATCTTCATTGATAACTGATGCGAACTGTGCTGAAGTTAATCCCATTCTCTCTATCATGACTATCTCATTTCTTCTTTTTTTCCTCCACAAGACTTTATTCTAATTTCCTCTGCATGGTCAAGATCTGCCTGAGCAGCAGCATTTTTTATTTTATCGTTACTCTATGATCTCCTAATATCCTTTTTAATATCCCCCTACTGCAAGCTTTATTATTCTTTTACTAAAATAAATAGCAACGAGACTATTATTACTAAATTTTAATACCTAAAGAGAATATCTGGACAAATAAAATTGAAATAAAATGTAAATGCTATTTTAAAGCAGATCAGTGTGAAATGTTTGCTGGTATCAGCCTGGTTTTCCCCATATTGCCGATCTTCCAACCAAGAGTTCAGGTTCGGAATCCTCTCCCTATCTACAGATGGTCAAAATTTTTGTATGGTTTTCTTTGCTCCACTTGACATACACTTAAATGTGTGTTAAGCAAAAGGAGTTGCTGAGTTTCCTGGAAAATTAGAGAAAGTCAATATATAATGTGAGAAAAATACACACTTTTCCATCTCTACCCAGCAAGCAGCTTTATGGTGGAATAAAACTGCTGCAAATAAATATGCCATGACATGCATATTCAGATCATTTGGTTGTTCTCTGGTGAACTCTGCATAATAACTGGAGAGGAAAATAGCACAATAACAGAAAATAACAATGTTAAATTGATGCTGTCTGAAGAGCCACAAAAGATCTGACAAAGGGCAGCTAAGCCATTGAAATGCAATTTTTCTTTGCTTTTACTTGTTCAAATTGTAAACTGCAATTTTTTAGTTTTACAACTGGGACATACCTTTTGCCTAGGAATATAATTAGTTTATGAGGTAGTTAACTTCTGAGCTGAAAACAGAAATCTAAGTCTCTTATTTGAACTGATCTATTTACTTAATATATTTACATCCAAAGTTGGGCTCATTTACTTATTTTTCGCTGGCTTAAGCACTTTTGGTGGTTTTAGTCTCTGTCTAAAGATTTAAAGACTCTCTTTTTTATTTTAATACAACCTTTTTTTGCCCAGCCATTTATTTTAAGGTTAGAAGAGTCTCTGTGACCTTTATTGCTGATCTTCTGACTGACTCTTACCATTGCTTAATCAAAATACAGTAAAAAAGGAATACCCCTAGGATTTCCTGCATTCTCTCCTATTTTTCAAGTAACAATGAACACCCCAAGTAACTCTGTCCTCTTGATCCAACTACAACGTAGTGTTGACAGGGCACAGCTTGAGTACCAGCCCACACCAGCAACTGCAGAAGTGTGCTGTGGGGAAAAAAAAAAAAAAAAAAAAAAAAAAAAAAAAAAAAAAAATCGAGGAAGATCCAAGCCCATATCCTAGTATGTTTGGTTTTAATTTGAGTCCTACAGGGTCTTGCCAATTATAATTGTCAGACCTGCTAGCTCAAATGCATGAGTTCATGCACTTAGACAAATTTTATCTGCAGAAAGCTCAAGAGAATGTTCTGTGGAGTAGTCTGTCATAGCATGAAGAAGGCAACAAGCACTGGTACTAAATGAGCTTGCTGTTTTGTTTCTTGCTTCTGAATAATGGAAAGCAATCAAAAGAAGCACTTCTGGTTTTCTCTGGATGAACAATGAATCACGTATCATAACAGAACAGACATGATCAACTCCAGTAGGGTCTGCTACCACAAGTTTGTCACCAGGACACACGGCTGGCAAGTGAGTATGGTGGTGCTAGATAAGCTTAGGACAATGTTTTCCTACACAGAAAGAGACAGCAACTATTTCTTGTTATATCCATATCTTTGTTTCAGTGCTAACTTCTGAGCAAGTATTTAGAATTCTGTTTTTCTCAGAAATGGCCCAGAAATAACAGAGAACTCCATCAAAGATGAAAAGAAAGTTTTTTACAATTCTCCATCTACCAATGGTATGAAGAATTGTTTATACATCAGCTAATGCCTTATTTTTAACAGGGAAATCAAGGTTAGAAGGTTTACTTGAATTTGTCAGCTGCACATTGCCTCATACTACTGTCCCAGGCTACACACAGTTTTATTTCCCTTTCTCCTCTTATTTCCTTTGAAATAACCCATTCCATCCCTCTATCTCTGCACAGAGATTTTCTTTCTTTGTATTTCCCCCTGTGTATCGGCTTAATGTTTTGCACACCTTCAGGCAACATATGAGGAAAAAAACCTGAAAAAGCATAGCTTATTCGCCTTACAAAAGGAAATCTATAAAATGGTAGGATTTTTCCTCAGGAACATTGCAGAATGGTAACTACTTCAAATGCAGAATGCTGTTTCAACTACTGGACTGTACTGGCAGCAAAACAAGCAGGTACCAACTAGCTAAAAATGCATTTCACTTGGATATTTTGAGGGTTCAGTGCTGAGACCAAGCTTCCAGAATAGCTGTCCAACAGATGCATGAAGACAACCCACCAGAGCTGTATTTAAATAGGGCTTACTAACACTATTTTAAAAAATGGTTTGCCATGGACAGTTGTAATATTAAGTGACTGGAGGTCCTCTCCAGATCAATCAGCTCACTTTACTAGTTTTCCAAGCCCTCCTTCTGCGCACAAATTTCCTCACTGGACATGAAAATCACACACTCAAACAGGAAAGACAAATAACAGCCTCTGCACTTGCATTTCTCTTGGTGGCCTTAGACTGCCCAGTCCACCAGCTACACCTTGTTTCCTCTAGGTCTCCTTTCCAAAAGATGAAAAAGTGCATAAATTCAACCACTAGACTAAAATGTAACAGATAGGAACACAAAGCTTTTGCAACAAAGTCAAAATCCTGTCTCTTTTTGTTAGGCTCAGAACACCTGTGAGTCAGTTGCTAACAAGATAAGCTTCTAATTAACACTTACACCTGTCACATTCAATTTTATACAATCTCACATTTTATCATGTCTGTCAGGTGAGATGCTGGATACTGATGCTCTTCTGCAGCCTGTCTCTCAGACACATCCTGTTGGACTGTTCTGGATACCAGAGTGTCTCTTGCTGGTGTTCTATTTCTGCAGGTATCCAGACAAAAACACCTCTTCTAATATTTTGAATGAACTTCAGAATAAAGCATTGTTGTGCCAGTTCAGCCATTATCATTTTATGCTGCCATCAGTTGCCTGATCACACAGGCCAACACTGAACTCAGCA
>JAVSBS010027873.1:58238-73854 GCA_033124195.1 Coracias cyanogaster | reverse complement strand
CCTCACTGCTCCATCTATGATTATTTATATGACTTTAGTTCTCCAATATGACTTGTTTGTGCCTCTAGGCAGTGAACAGATGTGTGCCTCTTTCAAGCCAAAATAAATAATATTGTTCATGGATGATGGTTTCTTCGTAGTTCATTCAAGTCTACAACAAACCTCTTTCAATAGTGTTATTTTGGGCTTTTTCTGTATTGTTTCATCATAATACAGCTGTCTTCTGTTGTAGCCTTGTGCTTGCAGAGCTAATCCAAATGTAGGGTTTCTTTTGTCCTGATTTCCCAAAGGGCATATGAAACACTGACCATTATTCTAAACTTGGTCAGCAGTGGGCACACTGAGAATTGTACTGATAGGTGTTTACAGGAACTTTAGACAGGTTGAAGGAGAGATGATTTGCTAATGTTATTCTTTCAGGAAATCCTTCCAGCTAAATGTTATTAGTCATATTTAACTTTACCATATGTGAAGTTTTCTGAGGCCTACATCAGTATTTTTTCAAAATCATTATTTACTAAGCTGTATTTTTAAAACATGGTGCTATTTGTTAATGACTCATCATGCTGACTTTCTAATTTTTGTAATTAACGTGCTCAAATTGAAGTGCAATTAACATGGGGAACTTTCATACTACTCTTTATCTAAAGAAAATCATTAGTGAATGTATAAGTACATTTTACAACTACAGTTGTACTTCTTCTAACAAATAGTAAATTTCAGCCCTCAAAGGTTTTTCCCTTCAATATCAAAGATAAAAAGATGCCTTAGGCAGAATTAAATTGTTCAATCAGTTACTGTATTTCAGGTCTGAGTTTCTTTTCCATATATCCACAGTCTCAAGAGTGTTTGCCGGTTCTAGTGGTTCATATAGGCATCCCAAAGCTTGACTCATTTATTTCACCATGCTAAAGTACTGGGATGGTATTTTTTCTTAATTCAGAAGAAATTTAAATATATGCTGAGTCTTTTTGGTAGTCAGAATGAGTCACCTATCTTTGTTAAAGACTGAGCATCTTGCAGTTGGATTTTCACAAGTTACTTGGGCTCTGTCTATCTCTCTCTGTTGGCACAGTTTGCCATCATCTGTGATGCATGAGCAGAACTATATAAGTTTTACTGTTGTTCACTTAATTTCTTATGTTATTTCTGCCTTTTTATACAGATTAAAACATCACATAGATGAATGTAAGGTAATATTTTGTCCCAGCATTAAGCATTGCTTCACCAAGTGCTTAAATGATGACTTGTTTATGTATGTCAGATCACCAGATCCACTTTTCCCTAATTTCAGGGGAAAAACTGGATTTGGTGACACAGAGGGAATGTGGAGAAGACCATCTTCAAAGCTGAACAAAGGAGGAAAAAGATCCTAATATTAAGACAGGAGAGCAAACACTACACCAGTTTTGAGACCAAGACCATCACTCTCTAGGCCAAAGCTAATACTTTCAGTCCTGCTTGGAAAGATATCATCAGCATGTCAGTGACATTTCCCAAATGCTCTTGGCCCTCCAGCTGCAGACATGCCAGGAGAAGGGACATAAGGGTAGGATTGCACAGATGGAGGCATGCTGGAGATTGTGAAGGGCTTGCTGTTAGCAGAGGTGACAGTGAAGGGGATGGTTGGTCCTTGTAGTGACCAAAGTGTAGTAGTTTTGGGTTTAAGAGCTCTTCTCCTCGGCAAGTCACCAGATGGCGATGTAATATCAGCAAACCCAAGCACTCCTGGCAGCTTCCCACCCTGGGAGATGTTCCCTGGCTGGGTTTGGCATCATGAGCACCACCATCCTCTGAGCACGTTTGATGGTTAAATGCTTGACCATGTCGGATATTTCCTTAATTAGCTCCCGCTATACTTACCATTGTGAGAATTTGCAATCTTATTCAGAAAGCTACACGATTTACTTCTGACACTTGCCCCTTGCCTTATTTTCCAAAACATAACCAGACAAAATTATTACAAAATACAGCATTTTTTTCTGCATGCAGCCAGTCTGAATATTTGCATTGACTATGTAATCTGTTGAGCCAGTTGAGATGTGACAGCAAGAATATCCATTTCTAAGGCTTCCTTCAAAGCAAAGCTGCTGTTACATTTGGTCATCCTGAAGTGATTTGCAACACTCAGAAATCTCACAGTGCTCTCAGATGAGCTGCTTAGAAAGTGTCTTGGACACCCTTTCCTCTGCCATAAGACTTTCTGTGTGTGAGTTTACGAAAGGATCAGACACCTCAGATCACATTCCTTAAGTTTGGAAGGTCTCTCTGCAAGAGCTATCAGCCCCTTTGACAAAAGGATGTTTGAATTCAAAAAGGTTAATAAAGATTTCTCCTCTATCTTCTGATGATGCAATTAATTTTCTGGAGTCTGGAAGTAAGACTACTGTAGTCGTGTTATTACAAGTGTCCATCCTTTGTATCTCAGCAACTGTTTGCAATTCAGCTTGAACACTCAAGGCTGGAGGTGAGAATAGATTTTCATAACATTTAAAAGGAAATACTCTCTAATTATGCACCTTTTCTTTTTTCAGCATGGCTCTGCAATACTTGCATAATCATAAGTTGCTTTCAAAAACATGTGACCTGTGAAATTTCAGAGTCTCAGAAGGAAATGTTTTCATTACATTCATCTCAGTTTTGTTGGAAAATGCTCTGCTCTGCCACCAAACTGCAAAGCAAAATTCACAAAAGCTACACAATTTCTAAAGCTACACTGAAACGGCTTCATATTGAGCACGGCTCTTTGCAAAAATTTTACCATTAGTAAACTGCTGATTGAAAGGGCACACACAACTTTTCCTGACCTCTCCTGGCCTCTCAAGCTCTGTAATGAATACTTGCTAATGGCAAAGAAGGAACAATAAATTAAAAGGAATGAACTGCTCAAACAAAGCAAGTCAGAGAGAATTGCAGGGCCCTTGTAGACATGATAACAAGAAAAATATAGGGAGGTTTATTCTGGCAGAAAGAAGAGGTGAGTAATCATGCACAAAGAAAGCCTCTGTAGAGTGGGAGTTTGAGATGTGGGTGGGGGAAGAAGTAAGAGGACGTCATCGGGAGAAAGAACATTAACATTAGTATGACATAGAGCATGTAGATTTTCAGTATGTGGCTGGGATTCCCTTCATGATGTCTCAATCTGTGTTAGTAGTACTCATCAAATCCAGAAGCTGCCACAATGGGTTTTCAGGTAAACTTGTACCTACCTTGAAATCTTACAGAGTTAAAAGAAGAATGAGCAGAGAGCATTGCATTACATGCGGAGAGTTTACATTTGACTGAAGAGAAGGACGGAAACAAGCCTGTTATCTGCCAAACTACAAACAGAGCTGCACTCCCAATTACAGCTCTACTTAAAAGCAAGCACAAGTTGTTCACTAGGTCAACATCAAAGTAAGAAGCAAGAATCCAAGAGTATTCCTGAACTCCTCCTGAAATCTGTCCATTCCAGCACCCAGGAAACCAGCAGGGAAATCCAGCTCCTGGGTGCTAAAAATGCCATCATGGAGCTATTAAGAAAACAGAGATCACACCAGCCTTTTACTTCCTCAAGTTGTGTCCCTCTGTGTAGGTCTTCAAACAAATTCATTTCTGACCTGGATTTTTGTTTGCCCAATGCACTATGCTATTATATGATATGCAGAGGAAGATAAAAATGGCCAAGTTTATTTTACCGTGAACAAATTAATTGCATATGCCTAAACAAAAGCCGGAGTTACCCCAGAAAGTTCAAACCTGTCTGCTGATTTTTTTTTTTCTATCCTGCAATTGAACAAGCCATCACTCTTTTAGCAGCAACTGGTCTTAAAACCAAAACCCAGCTATATACTGGCTTGGTGATATAGTTGTATCAAAGCAGCTGACCTGATGCATGAGCAGCTGAAGGCAATTTGTCTCTAGATCACCTGTGTAGACCACTAGTAAGATGTTTCCAGGGCCTGGAAATCCCAGAAGAGGTGAAGAGAGCTTATTCTGTGAGTCCCAAGTGTATCCAATGAACACACATGTTATAACCTGCTTTTGGTGCAACCTGAGAACTGACCCCATATTTTCAGCATTCCCTTGTCTGAAATGTAACAGAAATGGCCAGGACAGCCCTGAATGAAAAGAAAAAGGAAAAGGAAACAAGAAATTTACAAGTGTTCAATAACTGTTGGTAATTAGCTGGACAATAACACTACATTTTGTTTTTTTAATAAAGTGGAGCTGACATTTTCAGAACTGTCTGGGGGGATTTTGGCTCAAAGAAGCAGCTTGAAAAGATAAAGAACAGGTAAAAGTGTCCCAGGAGACAGAAGAAAGTATTTAGTGTTTTCAGAGCAACTGAAAGCCATCATCTGAAGAACAGAATATCCAGCAGCTTTACAGTGTGGAGTGGTAAAATTCTTATCTGTAAGACTATGATTTTGCCTTGAAATTTCTGAAACAATGAACCACACCCTCAAATTATTCAGCACTCAGTCCCATGGCATTTGCAGGACATGACATCAACAGAGTTCAGTTCTGTTATATTTCTAAGTGTTATAGTGTAGTGTAAACTCAACTTGGATCTGTAGCCAAATTCTTAACACACAAAAAAGGTAAGTTCAGAGACACATAAATATATTGTGAGGCTTACAGACATATTTCTCATCTGTGAAAAAAAAACCAACCAAAAACCAGAGAGAAGCTGAAACTGCAGTTCTGCTCATATATTTATAATTTTCAGTGGAAAATCTGAATGGATATCATCCATCCCTGTTGGGCAATTTCTAAGAAAGAATCTGTGTAATTGTGTGGTTGTTACACTCTATATTGTATGCATCTAAATGAAAGTAGGAAAGCCTGTAAGTCATAATCCAAGCCAACTATTAGTCTAATCAGTCTATCATGTCTATTGTAAGTCAGTAATGAGTTGCTGGAATGGCCTGGAAAAGATCCAGTCCCTTTACACATCTGAAAATGTCACCAGCAAGAGAGGAATTAGATGTATAATGCTATTACAAACAAATGTTCAGATCACTCCCAGTGTTTTTTATCACCCTCTACAATACACGAAAGTGAATAATTTGCAGTGTGAACACGGGGACCATGAGTACTAACATTTACCTCAGGAATATTTCTGTCAGACCCTGCAGCCTAGGCCCTGCAAAGGAAAACCAAAATGAAATAATCCTTCAGAATTACCATTAAAATAAAAGTCAACCCTGAGAGGCATGAGCTGGAATTATTCAGAGTGAATGCTACTGTGCCATGTTTAGAAGTAAGTAGTTTGTTTTATAAATCTCACTGGAAATAAAAAGCTTTGCCTGATACATCTAAGTCTGCATAAATCTTCCCAGCTTGTGGCATGCATATTCTGTTCTCATCTAAATAATTTAAAATGCTGTGTACAGAAAGCCTACAACAAGTAATGCAGAAATGTAAGAGAGTCCAACATTTCACCCTCATTCAGCTACTTTGAGATTTTGATTTCTTGAATACTCTTCTGGGTTTCTGGGTACTGAATTAATGAATTGAAGGTGCAGAACATGACCACACTCTGCTCTGGCCTCTAGAGTAATATCCTGAAATCCCTCGACCAGAGCTGGACATGGGGCCCTTAGAAATGTCAGGGTTCCTGTGAAAGAGCTGGGATGGAGGAGGTTGAAGTTTTGGGCTGCTCTGAAGCAACCTATACAGCAGGGATGCCTAGGAGACAGGCACCCTGGGGGCACCCTTGTTGCTCTGCAGACCTTGTTGCTGGCAACAAGAATATTATGGTTCCCTGGAGCAGCTGCCAAGTGAGAGAAATAGTTTGGTTCAAATACATTGCATTCAGGTGCTTCTGAAATCAAATTTTCTTTGATTTCTGGCTTACAGATTTCTGCTTGAAATAGAGGAAATAAAATTAAAAGAATCAAATAATGTCTCATAAACAGCGGACCCTGGCTGTGCAGCCATCTCTGTATGGTACTGTTGTCTAGAATAAAAACTGATTTGAGGATGTTTCCCATTGCTTTTCTGCTGGTACATAAAACAATAACATGGATGCTGGGTATAGCTGTATTGCAGCTTGCTTTAAGTCCACAAAATAGTGTGAGGTAGCTGCAGCCTTAACACCTGCACAAGAAACAAACATGCAAAATTTTGCGAACATCGATCACTGCAAGAACTAAAAACAATGTGTGAAGTGGGAGTAGAAAGCGCTCCAGCTCTGATCCATCACTGATTTCCCTCAAATAACGTATTCATTTTTTAAAATCACCTGCAGCAATCTCTCGCAGAGCAAAGAAGGAGGAAGGGCAATGGAATTTACATTAATGGCCACTGGTCTTCCCTTATGAAGAGACCAGTTTGGTAAACTTCTACAGGGATCACCAATGGGCATGCTGCTTTCCTTGCCTTTTTCTGAATCTGAATCATTCCATATCCCTAAAGAATTTCAGCTTTGTGCTCGGTGGCACCTCAATGAAATGATCGCATAGGAGCAAAGGTGACCAGGGAACTGTGTTTCTTCCTGCCTTCCCCAAGCAGCATGCTGCAAACCTGCTGCTGGGGCAGCCCAACTGGTGGCCATCTTTTGTTCTCTGGGCAGCCCAGTGGACTAGCCACTGCCCTCTAACAGCAGCTGTGTAGTAGAAATACTTTACCAAAGACTGGCAAAGTAGTCTCTGTTTCAGAGAGGAAACAGAGTGGCAGTGTGATTCTCATTTGCCGTCCTTTCCAGCAGCTCTGCAAATACCTCCCATCAGCATGCAGAATGCAGCTGGTTGCAAGATCATGGCACCAGCACCTTAAAAGAGCTGATGTGCTGAGTGGAGGGTACAATCCCACTCCTATGGGTACGCTTAGGCTTTTCCAGAGGTATTTAAGGTATCAGTAGGTTTCTACCAAAGGCAAGCTTTGGTCAGTTCATCACATAAAGCAACAACAGATCAGTAAAGTCTCTGGAGGCCCTGGGAAGTTGGATTCCAGCCACTTAAACAGTTTCCTAGGATGGTGTCAGTCAGTGTAGTCTGCTGAGTCAATGCAATTACGCACTGAGCCTAAGCAGAGGCCAAGACAGGGCTGCCTCTGAAACCACTAAACCAAATCAAAACCAAAAACAGTGACATATGCAGAATGACAGCTCTCCTTTTGCATCCAGCTGGATACTACTATCCCATCTTGTCTTTAATTGAAAAACTGAAACAGCAAGGCAGAAACCCTGAAAACTCAGACCTCAAAGTCTCAGAGTTTAGTCTGACTTAACAGGTGGTGAGAGTGGGACAAGGAACAGGCCCCAACCGTGAACTGGCTGAGACTGCCCCAATATACACTGTGGTGCTTAATCTCTCCTTACCAGCTGGGAACACTCACAACCTAAGAAAGGATCGTACGCTCTTCCTCTAGTCAACAAGGTAGGAGGTTTCCACTGCTTATACTTGGAGAACAGCTTCCCTGATGAGCATCCTGACTGCCTAAGTGCCTGATGACAATCTGCTCTCTAGAGAACTTTTTTGACAGTTCACTACCCCTAAACGAATGCAACTCCAAGTACCTAGAGATGATGTGCATTGCTACAGCCACGACGTGTGGTCACCATCAGTATTGCTCAGAGATACTGGAGTGAGAGAGCGCTGCTGGGATGTAGCAACCCTTGTGACCAGCAGGTGCCTGGACCCCTAAGCAAGAGGTTGATTCCAGTATGAACAACATCCCATTGCCTTCAGTGATGAGTTCCTCTGTATTTCCTTGGATATTGGAATTGTTATTTTGAGTACTGCTACACCAAAATACTAAATGAAATATTCACCTCTAACTGCGTTAGAAAATTAGTTCCATAGGCATCTTTTCATATTATTTACTAGCTCCATTAAAACTCTAGTAAACCTTTGTTAAATTATCTGAATTAGTGGTAAGGGGAGAATTTGCAAACGTATTTTTCCTCAGCTTTGCCTCACTGTCGGTGCAGATGTCCATGGACTATGATTCATGAATACTGTTTTCGGGTTGGATTGACTTTTAAGCCCAGAAGTACACTTACAATAAGTGAACAATTTTGTGATGCATTTACTCCAGATTTCCTAAGAAAAATTAATCCTGACAGTTCAAGTTACCCTGGCTGTCAGAGAGCAGGCCAAATGTTTTTCTCAAAAGCCTTTGCACAGCTTAGAGTGATCTTTGAGCTTGTTTACCTCATTACAATAGGCAGAGAGGGAAATATCACTCTCATATTAAAATGTTTCCAAGAAAGTGAAGCAAAGGAGACATTGCTTTTGTATGTTAATCCCCAAGCAGTGGCTAACAGGCTAGAATTTACAGAAAACCATAAGCATTCTGCCTATGTTTCAAATTGCTTGCTAAAGCTTCTTTACTTCCTAACATCATGGCATAAAGAAGAGGTTTTAGGGTGGGGGGTTTTCTCTTCTATTTCAAGACAGTTAAAAAAAAAAGTTTAAGGGTTCAATTAATAGTTTAATTGAACATCTGGCTCCCATATAATGATAATATTCTTTGCTAAAATGTTTGCAATTTGTAATGTTTTGATGTGACTTAATTGGTTAAATTCACTAGATAATGTGTGTACATTATGCTGTAGATGACCCCTCCTCATATTTAAGTGCTACATACTATTACAAACAAATTTGTAATTGCTTGGAAGATTAATTTGAAAATGTATTTTTCAGAAAAGTTTGTTTCAGGGTTGTCCTAGAGTTCTGGGCCTGAGCTCACTGCAGAAGAAAGAATACAACAGAGTGGTTTCTGTCTGAGAAGGTCCTTCCTTCAGGATTTTTAATGCTCATGACTTGGAGAGTTAGCTGGATCAATGAAAGTTGCAGCTAGTGATGTTGTGAGCCTTTGCAGCACCGTGAAGAATTCCACCCAAGCCAACAGCAGCTGAGAAGAAATATTCTTTCCAAATGAATGGTTAAATATGTCTAATATGAATGTAACTGGAAAAGTGAAGCACTAATGAAGAGAGCTTTGAGCAATAGGAGACAGCCACTGTGGTTTTTCTTTTACCTCAGGTACTTAAGTTGTATCTGTCAATAGATGGAAAATCATGCTCTATCTCTACAACAGTGTTTCTTGCACAGTCCCTTGGAGACACCTCTGTCCAATGGAGATCCTGAAGGGGGAAAATATGGTATAGATGGCATCACTACAAATTCACTTCAGTGAGGCCAGAATTTCTCTACAGTTTTTCTCTCTGTGACTTGCGAATCAATACAACCTCTGTCAAATTAATATTTTGGATCATATTTATATCTACAATACTAGACCAGATGCACTTTAGCTCACATTATCTTCAGCAAATCAGTTTTCTAAACTAACTTTTGAGCTTAGCAGACCTCTTCCTTTCATCCTCAGCAGCCAAATGATCATATTTTCTCAGGCCAAGCAGAAGTACACTTCTGCCTTCCTGAAGCTGCTCAACAGCTGGATGGAAAAGTCCACTTTGGCAGTAAGTCTCAGCATGTCTAGTAAAATGATCCCCTCACACCATCCAGACTATAAACTTGATGTTCCAGCACTGAATCAAGGAAGAGTTTTGTTGTGAACTTAACAGGTGTGAAAGCGGAGCCCTGAGCTCAAGGAATAATTCAGGGTCAATCTGACAAATGCTGCTTTTGTGTAGGTTTGTGTGCAGGGCAGGAGCACATTGTTTATTTCCCAAATAGGCTTTAACTGGGATCTATGCACTAAATACTATTTGTGGTAATTCTTTATAAGCAGTTCAGTTTGAGTGCCCACATTCCTCACTGGAGCTGTTTT
Source organism: Coracias cyanogaster (assembly GCA_033124195.1). NCBI lineage: Eukaryota > Metazoa > Chordata > Aves > Coraciiformes > Coraciidae > Coracias > Coracias cyanogaster. The sequence goes on along the minus strand of JAVSBS010027873.1, from coordinate 64,131 downwards.
GAATTAACAAGGAGATCACCTGGTATATGCCCTCGTTGCTCTTCAGAATCACATTTCTACGATCCACATTCATTTTGGTGCACATACTGTTTCAGAAACGATTTTCATTATGTTGATATTCAGCAAAAACTCATGTGAAGCGTGTCTTTGGGGAAAATATTCTAGCCACCAAAGGAATTCACTAGCAAGTGTGCAGATTGACTTAACATCATGGGAGGGCTTTGACCACCTGAGCTGTGTTCACATGGAGACTCCAAGCTTGCAAGTAGTGTCAGCACTCTTGTAGAGATCCTCTGTTCTGGGCTGGAAGTAATTCCTGAAGAATACACATAAGCAGTTTTTAATCCAGTGCATCTTGAAATATAAAGAAAGCTGAGAATAAAGTAGAAGAAACTGTCCTGGTATATAGTATATCCTGTGTCCTCTGCTATCAAAATGAAATGCACAGTATATTTTACTCTTAAAAGGAGTTTATTGTTTAGCAGTGAACACATTTTGTTTTGCACTTAAGAAACTTGCTGCTTTTTATGATTAGCAAAAAGAGCTTGTCTTTCCACTTTAAAAATACTGCTATTCAGTGAGCCCAAATAAGGATTATAAACTGAAATGAGATAGGGAAGGAGAAAGGAAAAGGAAAAACAGTTTCCGTAGAATCCTTCTGACACCTTCAAAGTGACACCAGTCTTTTATTAGCTTTGTCTTCCAGCAAGTGTATTGTATTATGCTTTTGTCTGAGAAGAACCCCCCACTACCAGGAACACTCTGCAGGACAGCGGTGGTGTTGGGCTGCAGCAGTGTACCCCCTTAGACCTGCTCCCTGTTGCAATGGCTGAAGTGAAAAATGACCAGGGTATTGATATGAGATCTAACCAAACACATAATTCATAAGGAAAATTCAGGAACCTTAATATGATACTGTTCTTGTGAATATTTGGTTCACAAATACTGCAGATAGAGAAAATTATGAATTAGAGACTGAAAGCTCTTAGTTCAGGAGAAAGGTATGGAATTAAGTTTCAAGGAGAATGAATAGCTGTGTCAATTGCAGCAGGCTTGTGACTATGAAAAATTAGGCAAGTGTGTTTAATTAAAAATGCTGCTTTTTCATATAAAAACACACAGTCTGGGCTGTGTCAACATGCTCCCTCCCTAACTGGAGTATAAAAGGAGTTGGTAGCAGTGAGATAAAGTATAAGCCAAGGCAATGGTTTGTTGTTTTTTTGATTTGGTTATGGTTTTTTAATCCTTGAGTTATTTTATTTTTAATTGCCTCTCTACCTCATGTTGTGGTTTGTTTCATTCATTTACTTATTTATTTATTTTCAGGTATTAAGCAGCCTCACGTACTTTCTCAGATTTGCAGTAAATTTGACCATTCATTTAGGAACAGTAAAACAATAGGAGATGAATCTAGGTGACAGATGGAGTTTTAGTAAAGACATTCCTCTTGCATATTGAGGTATGTTGCACCCAAGAACTTTTGGAGTGCTATTGATCCAAGAACCTTTGAACTTTTTCCAATTTATTTCAAATTGCATCTTTGCAGAATGGAAATGGGGGGAGGACATAAAGACTGAGTAAGGCAGTAGGTACACAGAAAGTTCTCCTGATCTGCAGGGGAAGTGAATTTCTACATCATACATCTGAGACTCTTACTAACCTTTAAAACCATTTTGAAGGAAGCAGGACATCACCTGAATGTCTTTGTCAAATGTTGGAATTGTCTCTGATGGGCTTTGGCTCAGAGTAAGAGGATCCTCACTATAGAGAGTACATTCAAACATGGAACCAGTCAGAGTAAGGGAAGAAAAATAAAAACAGGGATTAAATTCCGGAACTCAAATGCACATCTCCAGCATATTTTGATGTATTTTCCCATCATCTGGGAATTGTTCAAGAAACCCAAAGAGCATAAAAATCAGGCAAGCTCTATTCATTTAGTACCTTTTAAATTTCTCTAATTGGTACATTTGCATACCAGTGATGCCGCAAATAGTTTCCAAGTTACATTTACTGTTAGGAAATAAAGAGAAATATTTAGATGGTTTGCAAATTACAGCATCCCTTTTCTGTAAACTTCAGACTATGCTTTTAGCACTATGATCTAGTTTCTCCTCTACATGTACCAGCTTGTAAGGAATAAAAAACTAAAATGAAAAAGCGTAATACAAACATGAGTGACTTCATTCTCAAATGCACTTACAACAACTCAAAGCTGAAGAGCTGGAGCAAAACAAGTTACGCTGTTTAAGTACTAATACCTTTTCACTGTTTATATACAAAAAGAACAGTAGAGGGAAAGAAGTTTTGAAGCCCCTGTTCAGTCTCCAGAGAAGCACAGTCTGATTATCTTGTATTTTTTTGGTGTATTACATGACCCCAAGTCAGTAGCAGTCTAACAGCAGCGGAGATCAGAGACTTGCAGTGATAACAGAATCAATAGGCAGTGCAAAGCTATATATACATTCATGCTAGAGGTTCTTAAATATGAGGTTAAAAAAAGCAATCATTTTGTTGACCAAAAGACAGAGAAAACTGCTAAAATATGCATATTTTCATCTGCAATTTTGCAAAATTACCCTTTATCTAAAGTGAATGGAATACTTTTTCTTTTTTCCCTGCAAATTAAGGCCAGCTATTGCTAACTCTACTGTGTCCCTATTTTTTCCCTGCCAATATTTTTTTCCTAACAGCTTCTGTCAAAGAATTACTGAAGAAAGCAATATGGTCATACAAAAAGGTGCCAGAACCAGGTGTTCAGCTGACGATGCATTTGATTTTCTTTCTGCTCCTAAACAGAGTGGAGTGAACATTCTCAAGCAGATGTAGTGTTAAAAAAACAACTAACCAAATATTTATCATTTGATTATCAATCAACAGAAACAATCGTCTCTTGTACCTGTTTTCAGGAGAAGAAAGAAATTGTCTGCTGTCTGAAACACTCACAAAAGCAGTGTAACGAGTTGTATCTGTGGATACTACAGCATAGGACATAAATAAAAAAGTTATGATATATATTAGTTTTGGCAATTCACAGCTGGTGAATTTTCTTATCCCAAAATTCAAAAAGAAAAAAAAAGATGACCAAGAGAAATTACATCAACATCAGTCCCAAGTAAAATGATGAGGAAATTAATATAAGATTCAACTTATAGACAGTGAAAAATGTTATTAACACCATCAGTGCAGTTTTATGGAAAATGTGGTTGAGGATCTATGGTTTGTTTAATGGAGAAAACTGCAGACGTGCAGTGTAGTGTACCTAGACCTTGCTCAGTTTCTCCGTTCAGCTTTGCAGCATATTCGGATAGAAACTGAACTAGTCGAACTATAAATAGATTCGACTTGACAGGCTGACAGATTTAAAGAACACAATTTTATTAAAGAAATAATTTCCATGGAGGTATATTAGATCTGAAACAACTCAGTTGTTTTCATCAGTGATCTAGAAGTAGTTTCAAAAACTTTGATGATCACATTTTCAGATCACAAAGATGGGTAGAATGAAAATATTGAGACAGACAAGCAGTCATAAAGAACAAGAGACAATCTGAGGAGCTGTGCCTGGCCACATATTATTCATTTTAATACGTTTCTGTGCAAAGCACTGTATCTGAACACACAGACTACAGAACAAGCTTACAAGATGTCAGTCTCCATCCTGGAGCATCGACTCAGGAAAGGCTCTGCCACAATGTCCAGATACCCCACCCTGAGGTCCCAGTGTCATACTACAATAGAAAAACATTTCTTCTGCAGCAGAAAAAGGCGTGTATCACAGTGACATTGAGCTACGCGTTACTAATTTCTCTGCAAAGATTTGAAAAAGATGCAGAAAAGAATTTCCACAAATACCTGAGAGACAAAGAATACACCTTGCACTTGAAAGGCTTAAAGAGGACACTCTGTTTAGTGAGTATCAAAGTGAAGACTGAAAGGTGGTGTGATTACATTTTACAAGTACTTCCCTAGGGGAAAACAAGAAGGTCCTGAAGTGCTACTTAATCTAGCAAGGAAAGCGTAACTTGGATCACTTAATGGAAGCTGAAGCCAGAGAAATTAAAACTGGGGGTAAAATACAAATTTTCATCAGGAGAGTGATTAATCACCGAAGAACATTGTGAATGAAAGCAACCGAGTCTCTATCCCTGGATGTTTTCATCAAGACTGGGTGCCCTTCAGGAGCACACAGGAATGCAGCAGAGCATTAAGGTCAAACAATGGCTAAATTGGTGGCATAGCCTGAGCCGTAGCCACAGCAGTACAAGAAGGGCTCTTGCCACTGTCCAGACTCTGAGAAGAGGCCCAAGCTCAGCTCTAGGAGCAGGGAATATTCTTATATCTGCTAGCAATAGACTAGAACAGAGCTCTGATTTTCACCTCTGAAAAAAAACCCTGCCCACAGTTCCCTGTCAGTAGCACTCACTCAGAAAGAGCTTTGGAGAGAGAAGTCATGGTCCCATGCAGAGTAGGGCTGTGCATGCTTTCCCTGCCTGTGAGGTCTTCCTCTCATCATCACCTAAAAGAAGGAAAAAATGTGTGACTGTTCACAGTGTGAATTCAGCTGGGCACAGCTCCTCCTGGGATCATTCCTCCTACACTGGTGGCTCAGGTCCAAGAGGACCTCAGAGCTGCCATTCGCCTTCAGGGGCCTCTACACCTTATTATGGCTTCAGCGCTTCATAAACACAGAACAAAAGGCAGCATCCCCTATCCCTGAAAATTAAATAGCACAGATGCAATAGATGTAAATTTATTGGCGAGTGGAAAGAAGCATTCCTGTATTTACATGGATAATAGATGCCAATTAAAACAGCACAACAGCTTACAAATTAAATATGTCAGAAGCATAAGGATAAACATCACACAGGAAAAGGGGTAGGCATGATGGTGTAAACCCTGCTGCATTTCTCAAGATGAGCAAGAAAAGAGAAACTCCATGGACACAAAAGTCTCTGAAGCAATGCCCTGCAGTTCGAGCCAGCTGAGGCTGTGGGATTCATGGTGTTAAAGATCCTGGCTTCTGAGAAGGTGCAGAGATCTAGCATCGGTACAAAACACTTCCCCATCCTACTCTTATTCATCCTTCCAAAATGCCTTCTCCTTGGAGTCCTACACTAATAGGGGTATGCTGATGGTCCTCCAAAGGCCCACATTGCTGAATATAAAGGACAAACAGAAGGATCAGGCATTGAACGCATTTTGTTTTTTCAGGAATTCTGCCTGAGGAGGAGAAGGCAGCAACATTCTCTTTCCTTTTCCACACACAGACTGCACTGTGAAGATTTGTCTGCAGCGTAGGAGGAGATTAGGAATGCTGTTGTCTCAGAAACACCTAGCAGAGTTTTGCTTACACAAATTCATTTTTTGGTCAGCAGTTCTTTGCTAATGCAACAATTCTTGCTGTCATGCCATGCATACTAGTGGGAGTTTGCAGCCTCTCTGTATGAGCTGGAGAACAGGAAAAAAATACTCATGCCACCTTATTCTACTGAAAAATCCACTAAAAGATAAGAGGCCAGCAAACTCTTTACCCTAGGAAGTAAGCATATTTGTAAATTCATGTTTAATATATCTATTCTTTTGTTTTACAAAGGCTCAAACTGTTATCTACTTCAGGCACATACAAGAAATTCTGCTGACAGTAGAAGAAAGCTGCTATAATGTAAAAATGATGCCACATAGTGCCTTCCAAACACCCGGCTCTAGTGTTTCATCCATGTCAGTTGAGTTAGCAGAGGCAGCATCGTGCCAGGTTTGCCTGGAATGACGCTTGAAGATGCCTTATGCCAGGGGTCCTCAAACTACGGCCCGTGGGCCGGATGCGGCCCCTGGGGCTCCTCAAACCGGCCCGCGGGTCTTTCCAGAACTCCCCGCCCCCCCCCCCCGCCCC